>RCNN01000074.1:0-130950 GCA_003667245.1 Heterostelium multicystogenum | reverse complement strand
CTTGATCACCTCCTCAATGATAGTGTGGTGCGTCTCTCCCTAGTGTGTAAGCTCTGGGCCCAAAAGGTCGTTCCCTTCATCAATGCCTCTACTTACCGCATCAACTCGAAGCAACTCCTCACCACCTACCTCAAGCTCTCGGGCTACGGGTTGCTGTTCCCTGCACACCTCCTCAGCTTCAATCGCACTGGCCTTGGCAACCCAATGGCGTTTGCCAAGAATCGGGAGCGCCACCCTTATTCTTTTGAGAGACTGCACATTTTCATTGACTACAGACAGGTTCCACACGCTGAAGAATCAGTCATACCAGCTGACATCTACCAGATGCTTGTCCACCTGAGTCAGAGTCGCTGCACCATCTTTCTTTCGCCACACAACAAACACGACGCAACGACCTTCAACTAGTTCTACAAGCAGTTTCTATCAACAAATCGCTTACTTCATTGGAGTTGATTGATTTCTTACTTTTCCAACGATATGCTGAAAACATTCTCCAAGTACATTGCTACAACAACAACACTTTATCAAGCTCAACGTTGGAAGGATGTTCCGGTGGAAACCTCTCAGAGGAATCTTTACAGAGCTTCATCAACTCATTCTCAGTCAATCGCACCTTGAAATCTCTTAAGCTCTCAATATTCCCAGAGTTAAGCAATGAAAAAGTGACAAGTTTACTACTAGAAACTTTATTTTCCGGAGAGTGTCCACTGGAGAAGCTTTCATTTAATGGAGGATCTCAAAGAGACTACTATTTTCCCAATCAGCCAAAGATTTCAACACTCAAACACCTAAAGATTTTACTCCGACCAAATCACATTGGTAATTTTGCAACTTTCATTGACCGTCTTCCTACTCCATTGCAATCTCTCGACCTCAGTCGCTCTGACTTGTCATCTCCACATTGTGAGCGACTTTTCACCGTGTTATCAGCCAGAAATTTGCTATCCTTGAATCTGAGCAATATAACCTTTGAAGCATCAGAGACACAGACAGAGAGTTTTGCACACACTCATTTTCCACCCAATCGATATCGCCAAAGAGAATCATTCACTAACTAGTCTCAACTTGTCAGGCCTTCATATGGGTGAGACACTTGCATTAGAGTTATTGGGCTCACTGAAAAACAACCATGTACTTACAGATCTTAATATCGCAAGAAACGATCTTAGTTGCACCAACGAGATAGTTGCACTGATCTGTTCAAATTCCACTATTTCCAGCCTAAATCTTGAGGGTAATTCATTCTCTAATAACCTCCCCAAACTCTGTCTTGCATTGAAGCTCTCCAAGACTATTACAAGACTCAACCTCAACTCGAACCACATCCCCGATGACCAAGGAGTTCATCTCTCGGATTATATCAAGAACTCTAATGTTATCAAGCATCTTGCCATTGGTGGAAATCGATTCAACTTAATTACACCACACCATCTTCAAAGCGCATTAGCCCAAAATAAGTCACTTATAACACTTGATCTCTCCCATACCAAATTAGACAACATTGGACTCGATGGAATACTCTACAGTCTTTGTGAGCACCCAAGAATCTCCATCATTATAATGAGAGGAATTGATTCACATCAAAAAAGCATGTTAGATAGTTTAATCCAAACATTAGGTTTAAGATCATTGGTAATACACTCCAATGACTCCAGAGCTGATCACCATTTTTTCCATTAATAATCCAATAAATCTGTAATATATAGAAGCTGTCTTTGTCATTTATTGTTTAAGCGTATTTGATTAGAATTGTTTGGGTTGTAATGACATTTCTTTTTCTTTCTTCTTGCTCTGTGAGGAAGAGGAAGAGCTTGATGATACTGAAGATGAAGATGTTGATAAGCTCTTTCTTCTTTGATGACTTTTTCTTTGAAGTAGAGAGATAGTCATAGGTTTCTGGTGTTGATTGTATATTATTAATAGGTATCTCATTAAAGTTGTCTGCTGATTCAATTTCATTGTTTTGGCTTGTAGAAGTAGTCGATGTTGTGGTAGCAGTAGTAGTTGTTGTTGGTGTGTCATAATGTACAGATGAGTTTGGTGAAGCTGGCATTGTTATTGATGATGATGAACCACCACTTCCAGTCGATAGTTGATCAAACGACTTGTATGAATTGAAAAGTAGATGATGCCGTTGACTTTAAATGTGATGAATTAATAAATTGTAACGATTTGCTGCGATAGAGATAGAATAGTTAGTAAGATTGTCAAGATTTAGTTTAGATCTTTTTTGTAATAATACAAACTTGTTGACTAGTTTTGATACCTTATCGATCGAAGATAATAGTAGATCATGTATATGATTGAAAGTTTGTATCTCAGCAATTGACTGAATAGTAGCAGATGAATCATCTACATTATACATAAGTTCTTCGATCTGTGAATCCAATTCTCTGATTTCCTTCTTTATAGCAACATTCTTTGGTATTGTCTTCCTTATATGTTCTTGAACATGATACATTCCAACACTAGGCTCATTAGCAATCTGATGTACATAGTCTGATATCCTTTTGTTTGCTAAAATTCAAAGTTAGTATCATAGCTATCTATCAGAGAATAATCATCAATCAAGTTCAATGTAGTGCAACATAGCTAACACTAGATATAAGATATACCTTTGAATATAGAATCAGCGGTGTTTGAGTCCAATGTCAACGGTATTACTTGAGCAGGTGTTTGCTGTGGTATTGTAGATGCCATTCTCTATGAATACACAAAGATGAAAGATCTATAAATGTTTATATAAATGCAATAAATATGACTAGCTGGTGTTTATCAATAGGTTGTATCCTTAAAAAAAAATGAACTATCTGGTGCTAAAATCAATCAATCTCTCAGAATTGAATCACTCAAATTTCAAACAACTTTCGGAAATGGAAAGATGAATATTCTTTTGAAGTATCAAAATAATGTTGAACATATCATTTCATTGAATATTTATTTTATATATTTTACTAGTAAGATAGATTATTTAAAATTAATTAATCTTTTTTTATAATTGAAATATTTTTATTATTATTATCATTATTATTATTGATGTTAACATCTTGAATATATAAATTATTAATAAAATCAAAGACAAAAAACATATGGAAATTAATGTTACTTACAGATGTTCAAACACTTAACCACCACTACCACCACTACCACCACTACCACCTCACCACTACACTAGCTCCAACCACCATTTCGACCAGAGAAACAACTACAAATTCATCCATCACACATATGTGTGTGTCTGGTGAAGAGTATACATTATTATTATTTTTTATTTGTTTTTCATATCTTCTAGACGTAGAAGTTGTAAATAAAGTACATTCATACATATATTATTTGTATTATATATATTATTTAATCGTATTGTTATTTTGATATTTATTTATTTATTATTTATTTTAAATTGTTATTGTTATTTTTTGTTTATTGATTATTCAACGATTCCTCAAAATAATCTTAAATAGTATCAAACCTTATTGTACATTATTCATTATCATTATTATTCTTATTATTACTATTATTATTGAGTCAGTTAATTTACACTATTGTTTCAGTTTTGGATTTCCAACAATAACAATCTAAATTTCACATCCAATCTATATTATTGATAATATAGTTTATGTATAATAATAATAATAATAATGTCGACAATTAAACAGCTTGAATTAATAATACATGAAGCAAATAGAGTCAATAAATCATTGTTGGACGATTTACTGACTCTTAAAGAAGATAAAAAGCTGACAAACACACAGTTGAATTGTGCTCTCGGTGCTAAAGAAAAACTAGAGTCAAAGTATGAGAATGTTAAGAAGGAGCTGGACGAGAACAAAAAGAAACTAGAAGATTTCCAGGCGAATCTAACAGAGTTGGAAAATGAGAACACAAATCTAAATATCGAGCTAAAAGCTAATTTGGAGAGTCTACAGACAAAGTCAAGTGAGCTCCAAAAGATGGAGCAAGAATTAAGTTTGATATCCAAGGAAAACTCAGAATTGCAAGCACAAAACCAAAAGTTAGCATCACGTGCAGAAGGAAATATTAATGATAAAGAGAAACAAATTGAACAGCTCACCAAAAGATATCAAAGCGTTGACCGACAAGTTGGCAGTTTTGGACAAAGAGCTTTCCAAGTCTGAAAAGCTCAAGCAAGAAGAACAAAAGAAACGAGTGGAAGCTGAAACATATAGCAAAGGTTTAGAAAAGAGAATTGAGGAACTTGAGGAGAGATTATCATTGTCAGAAACCGAAATTAGCGAGAAGAACAAGCTGCGAGAAAAAATCAAAGAGAAAGTAGATGCTCTTGAGACTTTGGAGGAGCAAGCCAAACAACTGCGCAATGAACTCGAAATGGAAAGAAAAGAGAAGGACAATATGAAACTGGAGTTTGAGAAGATGTTGGAGAATGAGCAAACTAATAGAACAGAGATTATTGATGGAACGGAAAGGCAGCTTATGATATTAGAGACAGATCTTAAGAATGAAAAAGCCAAAACAGCTGAACTCGAGAAGTTGAAAGAAAGAAATGCTGAAGAACATCTACAATTGAAAGAAATATTTAATAAGCTTCAGTTTGACTATTTGGAGTTGGAAAAGAAGTTCATCGAACAAGAAAAACAGTCGGTCGAATCAGCTTCAACATCATTGCTCAATGGAGAGTCCATGAAGTATGATGAATTACTCATTACAGAGAAAGAGAGATATAGAAAATTGGAATTGGAATGTGAAAAGCTTAAAAAGAGAATCAATAGCCAAAATGAAGATATAGACCAACAGTTAGAGAGAAATAGTTCCGACTCCACTGAAGATAGCAATGATGAATCGATCTTAGAAAGAGATGAGCATGATAATGGACATGAGCAACAAGAAAATCGTTTGTCATTGGATGATGAAAGGAAATTACTAAGGCTTTGGGAAGAGAAAATCGAACAAAGATATCAACAAACCAAAGAATTAATTAACCAATTGAAGGAAATCAAGGAGAATAAGTCATCAGAATCTCAAAACAACAACCAGAACAACAATGATGCATCAACTTTCAAACAACACCTGGAGTCAATGATTTTGGATTTAAAGAAACAACTGGAATCGGAAAGAAAATCAAAGTCGAAATTGGAGGACCAAATTCAGCAACTCCAACAACAATCAAATTCTATCAGCGCAACTTCATTTTTAACATCACCTGCTAAATTAACATCACTTTTCACAAAGAGAAATCATTCAATCACTGATTTTTTCAGCTGCTGCCAATCAATCTAACAACACATCAGCCAACTCAAACCAAGATACGACCACCAATCAATCAACAAACAACGAAGGTAGTCCGTCCAACCAAGCATTGGTTTCACCTCCCAATGAATCAGAGACCGATCAAGAAAGAAAGTCAAAACTCTTTAAATCATACCAAGATTTACTAGTGGAATGCAACACTATTCTATACTCTAAAAAGGATCAGCTTGCTGTAAGTATCACTTTTAATTACTATGAATACTGAAACGTCTGCTAACCTGTTGTTATTCATATCGATAATTTGATCTTTAGGAAATAGAGGAAAGTGGCAAAGCGTATTTTAAATTGATTCAAGTACATCAGCTAAAGGCATCTATTGGTAAACTTGAGCCATTGCATGAGAAGATTAAGAAACAGTTGATTTATATCGATTCTGCAGATGGAATCACTCTTAATGAAGAGCTAGATGAAAAAGAATCTGATAAAATTGCTTCAGTCTCAGGTTGAACAAGAGAATCCATCCAAATAAACCTGTATTATTATTAGACCATGTAATTAATCTTAATTGTTGTTCTTTCTATTGATTCAATAATCCAAATGTCTAAGTTCATATTTCTTATTTATAGTTGATTTACAATTTTGTTTGTTTATTTTAAATGATTATCTATATGATTCTAACCAAATATAAGTAAAAATACAATTACAACTACATTTAACAGTGCCAATGGTACTGATAGTATGAATTCGAGAACTAGTTAGTATTTGTTTACAAAATCAATCAATCAAATTGATCAATAGGAGTGAAGTTAAGTGTAGATCAATCTTACATCTAAAAAAGAATCTTAAGTTATATAAAAGAGTAATACATTTTGCTTGGAATGACTCCATATCCATATCATTTCTCAATCCCCATCCAACTATAAGTAACAAGGATAACGTTGTTAGTAGATGTCAATGTAGTGATATCCTCAAACTCTACAAGCTTGATTTCATTCATAACATAACAAAATCACATAGTATATATTACTTTTATTTAAAAATCTTTCATTTAAGATTGCTAATGCATTGGTAAACAATAGAAATGAGTTAAAAAAAGTAAGAAAAGAGAACATTCTAACTTATATCTTTTTATATATTATATTATATAAATAGTTCACTACAATTGATATTCAAACTTTTAAAAAGAATGAAAACAATATTACATTGAAAAAATATAAAAATAAAAAAGTTGTTATCAATGATACATTGACAAATGCAATGTGGACAGTGTGTGAGTCACAGTGAAGTAATTCAGTATTCAGTCATTCTTTATACAATGTTGACATATATGCGGCAGTAGTAAACTAGCTAGCTAGTAACTTCATCATATCAAATAATAACTTGAGAAGGAGGAGGTGATTCACAATAATTGATAAACTTTGATAAACTTAAAACTTAAACATTTTGCAGAATAAAAGTAAAAGTCTTTTGTTATTAAAGATGTTTCATTTAATATCATCATTAAACATAGTATCTTAAATCATGTGTGCTGATACTATAATACTATAGTAGAGAGTGTGTGATATCTATATACTTTTACTTAATCTAGATTGTTTTGAAAAAAAAAAAAAGAAAATAACCAATTCTATTTATTATTATAATAAAGAATATTAATTGTTGACCTTATATGTATCGTTTGCAGTACTGCAAGCAAGAAAAGACAGATCTACAAAACAAATGAAGATCATTTTCCATATTATTGTATATTGTATGGCATCATCAAACACATAAGTTCAGCGTTGTTCGCCAAATGAAAAACATATTAGTCATAAAATATAGCATATTATTTCTCCTTTTGCGTAATTACCTTAATTTGAAGTTTTTCACATGATTTCAAGTCTGACCCCCTACCACCCCACAACAACACACACATTAAACAGTAATGCAAATTAAAAGAAAAAAACCAAATTCAGATATTCTATTTTCATTTTTGTGAATCTATTAAAATAATCCAGTGAGTTTGTTTGTCTTAGGAGATTCAAAAAACATATATAAATATGGAACTGTACAATCATCACTATTCATCCATTTAGTAATTATTTAATTAGTCAACATTATATCTTAGAAATTAAAGAGTTATTTTTGTTTTTTATTTTAGAAATTTAGAAACTTTATATTTGCTGGAAATAATATAATATACCATACATATTAATTTATTCAATTTTTATTTAACAAATAATAATAATAATTATAATTTATTTAAATAAATATGGAGTCAAATAAGGAGAATATTAAGGAGAATGCATCTGAACTTAAGGATAAGATGCAACAGGGTGCCCAAGATGCCACCGACAATTTAAAGGATATGGGCCAGGATATCAAAGAAGGTGTCCAAGATATGGGTCAAGATATCAAGGAAGGAGCCCAAGATGTCAAGAATAATGTAGAAAATTCTGGAATTGGTGCAAAGATCGAAGAGATTATGCACAATCTTCAGGATATGGCTCATAACGCTTGGGACAACACCATGAACATGCTCGGTGGTGCCAAGGACACAGCAGAAGAGAAAGCAGAACAAGTCGGTGAGAATCTAGAGAAGGCCAAGGAATCAGTCAAGGAGAATGTAGAAACTGGCTATAATAAGGCAAAGGAATCAGTTGTCAATACTAATGAAAAGGCTAAGGAAGCCGTAGCATCAGCAAACGAAAAGATGAGAGAGGCCGCAGAGACTCTCAAGAAGAATATGGAAGCTGGTTATGAAAACACCATGGATTATCTTAGTACTGGATATGAAAAGACAAAGGAAAACCTGAATGCTGGATTGGAGAAGACAAAAGAGGCAGTATCAAATGCAGGCGAGAAATTGAAGGAAAGTGCTCAAAGTGCTAAGAAGACCCTTGAAGAAAAAGCTGAATCAGCCAAGGAAAAGCTTTCAGAAACCGGAGAGAAAGCAAAGGAGACATTGTCCAATGCTAATGAGAAGGCAAAAGAAGGTGCTCAAAATGCCAAGGAGAGCCTCCAAGAGAACGCCGAGAGTGCCAAGAAGAAGCTTGAGGAGGCTGGAGAGAAGACCAAGGAGAATCTTAACGCTGGATATGAAAAGGCAAAAGAGACAGCTTCCAATGCCAACGAGAAACTAAAAGAAGGTGCTCAAAATGCTAAGGAGAGCCTCCAAGAGAACGCCGAGAGTGCCAAGAAGAAGCTTGGTGAAGCTGGAGAGAAGACCAAAGAAAATCTTAATGCTGGATATGAGAAGGCAAAGGAGACAGCCTCCAATGCCAACGAAAAGCTAAAGGAAGGAGCTCAGAATGTTAAGAAGAATGTCGAAGAAAATGCCGAGAGTGCCAAGAAGAAGCTTGAGGAAGCTGGAGAGAAGACCAAAGAAAATCTTAATGCTGGATATGAAAAGGCCAAGGATACAGCTTCCAATGCCAACGAGAAACTAAAAGAAGGTGCTCAAAATGCTAAGGAGAGCCTCCAAGAGAACGCCGAGAGTGCCAAGAAGAAGCTTGGTGAAGCTGGAGAGAAAGCAAAGGAAAATCTTAATGCTGGATATGAAAAGACAAAGGAGACAGCCTCCAATGCCAACGAAAAGCTAAAGGAAGGAGCTCAGAATGCTAAGAAGAACGTTGAAGGTTACGCCGAGGTTGCCAAAAAGAACCTTGGTGAAGCTGGAGAGAAAGCAAAGGAGAATCTTAATGCTGGATACGAAAAGGCAAAGGAGACAGCTTCCAATGCCAACGAAAAGCTAAAGGAAGGAGCTCAGAATGTTAAGAATAACGTTGAAGAAAATGCTGAGAGTGCCAAGAAAAAACTAAGTGAAGCTGGAGAGAAAGCAAAGGATAACATTTCCAACACCAATGAGAAGATGAAGGAAGGTGCACAAAACCTAAAGAAAGATATTTCAGAAGCAAGCTCAGATGTCAAGAAAGAAATTGAACATGGAGTTGAAGTTACCAAGTCCAAAGCCAAGAATGCAATGGAGTAAACATCCACAAAAATAATAATAATATTTAAATTCCCAATCAATTTTAAATAAAACCTTGTAAATAAATAAATAAATTTTAAAAAAAACATCAGAAAACGAGTCACCAAAGTTTCGTTCGTTTTTTGGCACCCCCTCTGTCCTATTAAATATTTAATCAAACAAAAGTAATTGCTACATTTTACATATATCTATCTTATATTATTATTATTATTATTATCACTTGAATTAGAAGAATAGTATTAGTATAGTATAGAAGAAGATAGAGAAAATGGATGTAAAGATTAGAAATAAGAAGGGTTTGGGAAAGGCTAGATTGACTCAAAACAAGTACCTTGAAAGTAAGAAGAAAGAAACAAGAGAATATAAGAAGCAACAAAAGACACTTGAGGGTCAGGAGAATAGTATATTCAAAGATAGCTCCAACAATAAGAATAAGCCTACTGGTGAGAAGAAGAAGAAAGTTGCCACCATCAAGATCAGAGATAAATTAGAAAACTCTGTTGGTTGGAATGTAGATTCTTCTTTCTTTGACAAGAATATAGGTAGTGGCGACTCCTACCAGGACAGCAATAACGATCTCTTCAACTCGATCAATGAAAACGAATACTACAATGACATCTTCTCTGAACTACATCAGGTTGGTGATGAAGATGATGATGATTTGGAATTGAATTTAGAATACAACGATGAAGCTGTAGATGATGACGGTGACCTTCAGGTCGACAACGACTATGAAGGTATCGATATGAATGAACAAGCCGAGGATGAACAGCAATCAATGACTAAAACAGAACAAAGAAAACAGAAAAAGATTGAAAAGCAAGAGCAGAAAGCTAAGAAGGCTGAGAGCAGTTTCCCTTCGATTGAGATCGTCAACAACAAGGACGGATCCGTTTCATTTGGTGGCGAGGATGACGATGAAGAGGGAGGCAAGAAGAAAAAGAAGAAAGTCAGTGGAGGTGGTTTCCAAACAATGGACTTGCACAAGACTCTCTTCAAAGCAATCGTACGTAAAGGTTTCAAAGTACCAACCCCCATTCAGAGAAAGACCATTCCATTGATCTTGGCAGGTAGTGACGTTGTGGCTATGGCCAGAACTGGTTCTGGTAAGACTGCTGCCTTCGTCATTCCAATGATTCAGAAGCTAGGTGAGCACTCTGTCAAAGTAGGTGCAAGAGCCATCATTCTCTCACCAACTCGTGAGCTTGCCATTCAAACTTACAAAGTAGTCAAGGACTTCACTCATGGATCAAACCTTCGTTCTTGTTTAGTAGTTGGTGGTGACTCTATGGAAGATCAGTTCACCGAGCTTGCAAGAAATCCCGATATGTAAGTAAATGACTCCAGTCAACACCTGGTGGCAGAATGTAACTGACAATATTGTTTATTACAGCATTGTAGCAACTCCAGGTCGTCTTGTACATCATCTTCAGGAGGTTGGAATGAGTTTATCATCGGTTCAATATATAGTATTCGACGAGGCAGATCGTTTGTTTGAAATGGGTTTCCAGCAGCAGCTGACAGACATTGTATCCAAGCTTGGAGACAATAGACAGACTCTATTGTTCTCTGCTACTTTACCATCTATGTTGGTCGATTTCGTTCGTGCCGGTTTAACTAATCCAATTCTTGTCAGATTAGATAGTGAAACAAAGATATCAGAGAACTTGGCAGTATGTAGTTGACCTTATTACATTGTATTACATTCATATTAACGTAGTTTACCTTGCCATTATCTATTAGCTATCATTTTATACAATTAGACACGATGAGAAGTTGGCAGTATTATTATATTTATTGAAAGAGGTTATAGGAGAAAAGCAACCAACGATTATATTCACTGCTACCAAGTATCACGTTGAGTATCTACAGATCTTCTTGAGACAAGCAAAGATTGAATCTACTATTATTCACGGTTATTTGGACCCAGTTGCAAGAAAGATCAATCTTGCCAAGTTTAGATCAAATACCGTTAGCATCATGATTGTAACTGATATTGCTGCTCGTGGTATCGATATTCCATTGTTGGACAATGTAATCAACTTTGACTTCCCACCAAAAGAAAAGATCTTTGTTCACAGAGTTGGTAGAGTTGCAAGAGCCGGTAGAAAGGGTACTGCCTATTCTTTAGTCTCACCAGATGAAGTAAGTTCATCTTAACCAATTATTTTATTCTTTAATAGCTGCAGCTACTAACGATTACTTCATAGATTCCTTACATGATTGATCTACATCTTTATCTTGCAAGAAAGATCACCAACAAAGTCGCACCAGGTCAACTCGAAGATGTTTCAGTATCGCTCTATGGTAACATTCCCCAACATATTATTGATAGAGAAAATGAATTTGTAAAGATACAAAAAGCTCAATGTGTAGAACTTGTAGGTATTGATAAAATAAGCTTAGACGTCTACGCTAAAGAGCTCTGTAAGAACTAATATATTGTTTCTTCTTCATTAGGCATCATTAAATAATACCATTAACAATGCTTACAAGAAGTTTTTAAGAACAAGACCAGGTGCTTCACATGAATCTAATAACAGAGCTAAGGAATTGAATAAGTTGCATATACATCCAAGCTTGGTCAACCAGTTAGACCAGAGTGAATTGGACAGAAATGCATTCGTTCAATCGCTAAGATCATTCCGTCCACCACAAACCGTGTTTGAGTTAGAAATGAAGAGATCCAAAGAATCAAGCAGTGCTGCAATCATGTTTGAAAAGAGAAAGCTCCACAGCGAAGTCATCGAAAAGCAAGCAAAAAGAGCAGAAGCAAAGAGATTGGAAGAAGAAACTCAAGCTGCTTTGAATGAGAACAGCGAAGATGGTGCCATTAGTTTCGCCCCAGTAGCAAACAACAAAAAGAGAAAGCAAACCGATGACGACGATGAAGATTTAGATGAGGAACCAGATCGTGAACTTAATGACGAAGAATATTTAGACCAAATCGATGGAAAGAACAAATCGAGAGAGGACATTGTTAAAGATGTTGTGTCACGTATGAACAGTAAGACCAATGTGGGTGGATACAACATTGAGATTACTCAAGACAAGGAAGATGGTAACGATAAGAAGAAGAGAAGAACAAGATCATCAGGTAGAGACGAATCCTTCTTTATTTCCTCAACACCCTCCAACTACTACGAAGAAAAGGCACTCAGTGTCACCTCGCATCTCACTCGTGATGATGAACTTAATTTGAACCCAGACGACGAGAAGCACACAAAGAATGCCAAGACAATGAAGTGGGATAAGAAGAAAGGTAAATTTGTTGGTGTACAAAGAGACGAATCAAAGAAGAATAAGAACCTCGTTAGAAATGAAGCTGGTGTTCTTGTCGACATTTCCAAGTCCAAGAAGAATGTATACGAGGACTGGAAGAAGAAGACACGTTCCAGAATTCAACATACTGGTGAGGAGGAGAATGAACGTTTACAACCAAACTCCAAGAGTTCCATCCCAATGAAATGGAGAGGAAAGAAGGGATCCCAAGAGAAACAGCAAAAGGAGAAGAGTGGTGGTTACGTAGGAAAGAAGGTTGCACGTTCCGAGATCAAGGACAAGCAATTCATTCAGAAACAACGTAAAGAAAAGGAAAGAAAGATGAAGGTAAACAAGACCAACGCACCACCAAAGAAGAAAGGTGGAAAAGGTGGCAAAGGTGGAAAGAAATAAATCTACTTATTTTAATCATCATTTCACTCACAAGTCTTATTTCCTATTTGTTTAATTGGATTTAAAGTGGCATCAAAAAATACCACAAACTAAACCAACTGGATGGTTGATTGGTTGTGTAGTTTTTATTGTAAATTAAGCCAATTAATGACACACAGATCTTTCTGGGTAAGTTGACTTCACAAAATCATGAGTACAAAACCACTTTGTTGTATTTTTTACATACAAACAAAATCTGGGATGATTTGAGTTCTAAATTAATATAAATATCCAGATCCAAATATAGATCAAAAGTTTATTTTTTTAAAGACATTATACAAGATATTATGTTTTTGTAAACCACATCCGTATTTTTTTAGAGCGATATGTTTTACTGAAAACAAAAGTGTCGCCGCGGAATCCTAGCATGTTTTATCAATAAAAAAATTAAAAATTGTATATCTTGAAATCCACCTACCCAATAATAATGTTGTAATACCAAAAAGTTTCGCAAATTCCCATTCTACTTAAAATCTAATCACGACAACCCAAAACTGTAATCATGATTGATTTTCAATATTTTTTACAACAATGCGAGTTTTCGTGGCTTTTTAAAAGTTTGATTAGTTGCTCCTCTATAGGATTGTTACTTCATTCTATTTTTAAAAAAAACATTTCATTCATATAAGAAAACACTATTTGTATATATATATATTTTTTTTTAAATATTTTTTTAAAATGGTTTGGTATACAAATAAAGTCATTATTATACCAACTATTGTTGTAACAGTATTGGTGATTTTGGCAATTGTCTTACCTACTTCCATTTTGCTTCCAAAGAAAACAGAAAGAACCCCACTGACAATTAGTGATGTCAGATTTGTACAAACACATGTGCTTCCACCTCAGGGTTTAAATTGGACCACACCAAAGGGTGGAAACACCACTTACCATCTCATCGGTCAACGTGAGACTTTGTTTTTAATTTCATTCAATGAAGATGTCATTGGAGAAGAAATAAAAATTCAAATTTGGGTCCCTACCAATCCAGGAAATTCGAGTGAGGAAGCTGAAAGAGAGTTGGCTACCATTATTATCTTGGATCAACCAGATATGCTTCCACCAACAGAATCAAATGGTACTGCCTACTCCAACAATACTTTTAGTATCAGAATTCAACCACAATATATTGTTCCAGGAATGAAAGTCATTGCTGGTGGCCATGGATTTGAATCTACAGATCCAATTTCCCCAATAGTTGGAATGAACTCAGTAATGCGTCTTCCATTGCTTCCATTTTACTTATTCGGTGCAAATGATTCGACAGTACCATTCAACCAGACCATTCTCCCTCCAATAGAAACCGTTAAAGCCATTTATCAAACATGGCCACTTTCAGTGTTGGACGTTTACAATCATCCTGCCGGAGTCGTTCAATGGCCAACCGTATCCTTGGGTCCTGGTGATGGAGGACAAGCCTATCTTATCAAAGGAACAAATGAAATTAGATCTGGATTCGTGCTTATGGGTGCAGTTCTTGGTTTCTTGTCTGGAATCCAGGGTGCCAATGGCGAATATGGAACCAATAATATCTTTTATGCTCCACTTATTGGTTTGAATACTGATGGAAAATATACTCATCCTGGTGGAGGTTTAGGTGGTGGATCAAGAGGAACTGGAGACTATAGTTATACTGGAATTTTTATTCATGAAGTAGGACATGCTTATGGTAAATATTTTAATCAATTCATTTAAAAGTATTGTATATTTATCAAATATATTTAATAGGTCTACCTCACTCTGGAGAAGCTTATACTGCTGGTACCTTCCCATACCCACAAGGTAGTTTGGATGGATCAACTTGGGGATTCGACTTTGATCACAATGAATTCCTTTCAACTTGTATTCCAACTACTGCAAGCTCCTATAAAAACTGTGCTTCTAGCCGAATTGTAAAGAATGGATGTTGTATTAGACAAGACCCAATGCAAGGTGGAGCAGGAGACCAATCAAAAGGATATCCATTCACTTTGTTCCCTGATTTTGATATGGGTAGAATGCAAATGTATATGGAGGGTACTACTTCAATTGATAAGAATGGAAATCATACCTACTCTGGTGGTCGTATCATCTATGATAAGGAATCGAAATCATACATTCGTTGGGATTCTATTTCAAACATTTATGTTCCATATGAAATTACCAATGGATCAAAAGGAATGGATATGTACAACGGTCTTCCTATTGTTCGTGATGTTGATGTATACACCATTATGATCCACTATAATAGTGCATCAAGCTCAGTCTGTAAAGAGTGTACCCAAGTATATAAACCTCTAAAATATAAGGGACATCTTACATTTAGATTAGATCCAACAGATCCAGAAAATCTCAAACTCATCAAACCAAATACTGGTAAATTGCCATGGTTCTGTCATGCAAGTGGATGTGACTTTACATGTAAATATCAATCTTCAATTTAATATTATAAAACTGATTAAAAAAATTTAACTTTGTTACTAATTTATTATTTTAGTCAGAGTAACCTATACAGATGGATCAACAATCACCAAACTATTACAAAGAGGAGTTCGTAGTTGGTTCGACCCACTTGGACAACCTAATGCCGCATACTCAGATCCATTTGACGGAAGCAGTTTAATGTTGTTTGCTGAAAATGTTCCCGCCGACAGAGTCCTTTCAAAGGTTGAATTGCTATGGACTCCCTATGGTTTCAACTACACTACTCCAGCCAATCCACAGGTATTGGTCAGTAAATCTTTTAAAACTAGTGAACTCGAGTTCACTAATAGTGTAATATAATCAAACTAAGAATGAATAAAATATATATTTATCCAATATATTTATCAATCAAGGTTTTAAATCCAAATCCCATAAAAGGACAACTTTTTGTCCCAAATTAAAAATTTTGACCCACTCGAACAAAACGATTTTTTTCAAAGGTGGTAGGATCATAGTGACGGAAACAGAATGATTCTCTGCTGATAAAAAAATTTATGAAACCAAATTTTTGTATGTCCATTTGATATGGGCAGAATCCAAAACTAAACGAAAAAATTCAATACTACATTTTTAATTTCCATTGCAGTTCATACAAAGACATCTTGGCCGAGTGGTTTTAAGGCGTTTGCCTGCTAAGCAAATCCCTTCGGGGGCGTGAGTTCGAATCTCACAGATGTCGAATTTATAATATATATGGGTCCGGATGCGGTATTATCAGTTCTGAGTTCCTATCTTGGTTAAATTCTATTTTCTTCCCTGGCTTGAGTTTAGAGACAAACTAGCCTCCAACGCTTGACATGGTTCCCCTATACGTCTCCCAAACAATGAACTTCCTAGCCTCAGTGAAATCTACGGGAAGTTGTTTAAGAAGGATCATCCTTACATCAGAAGAACTGATGGTCAAAGTACCATTTCCCTACTGACTAGATTCTCTTTTGATGAGAAGTTCAAGAACAAAGCCAAAATCAAAGGTCCGGCCTGTCGTGACGTTATATTCCGTTTCTTCGCCCACGCTCTCCCCATTAACCATCTCAGAGAAGAGCATAGCTGTGTCCTATGTGGTCTTTCAATAGACTCAAAGCCTTATGACCATTAATTCTTTTGGTTGCAATGTTCTTTTTGGGTTAATTTTACTATCAAAAATCAAGAATCAATATAGAAGATATTGCTGTTACAATCTCCTAAACTGGTCAATCACTAACATCTCATTTATAAATACCAAATCAGGTAAGAGAACCAAATTGTCATTCCTGCATCTAACCGCGTGCATCATCAGAGCCATATGGAGAGTGGTGTCCAACAATCTGTATGGTGATAAGACACTTAACTTCAAAAACATTCCTAAGTTGTCAAGCAAGTACTATAAAAACTTGGTTGTAAAAAATTACCATAAGATCTGTTTATCGCTGGCTTCCAAAGGCACTTCTAAATCTGCCACCACCGTTGCTGTCAATGAGTTCAAAAAAGACTGGAACATATTCACCATCTCTGGTTGTGATATCCACAATCTGGTACTCCCGCGTTCATTTATAGATTAATATTTCATTTGGATATGAATACAAAACACAAAAACAACAAAAAAACTGGAAAATAAGAAAAGTAAAAAAAACAATAAAAAATGTATTTCGGACAATCACGAACTGTCCCTTTGTGTCGTGAAATATATATATATAGAACACTGTGAGGTTCTGACCCTCATCATTTTTTAATTATTTAATAAATTATGATCATCTGGATGATTAAAAAAAAAAAATGTTCTTAGTGACTATCTTTCAGGCGCCGATATATCGGGTGAAATGTTGATTCTTGTACATGAAACCGGAAAATCACTACTATTCCTTTGTGTCCTGAAATTATATATATATATAGAACACTGTGAGGTTTTGACCTAGTTTATTTTATATTTAATAAAATAGATGTCCATTTTGATTAAAAAAAAACCAATTACATCAATCTTCTTTGAACCAATCCCTTTGACTATCGCTTTTCTATACCCAGATAAGAGTTCCTTGATAACATTTAGTATCAGCGAGCTATTCTTTTGCCTCTTTCAAATCATGAGATATCGTGGGGTGGTAAAGAATGTTCATAGAAATCAAGGTTAAGGACCATGTATACTCTCATTGGCCTCCGATCTTAACCAATTTTAACAAGAGAAATCCAGAAGTCATGACACTCTGGGGATCAATCCTCAGCGTATCTGCGTATCCAAGTGTTGCTTGACTCCGTCAAAAGTTGATACAAGGTTGGGTTTTCTAAGTTAGAATTGAAGATGTAAAAAAATAATGTTATAATAGAATTTATCATGGTATGAAAATATAAATATCAATGTATTCAATATTAATCCACAATTTCAATTCTGGGACCAAGAAATATGGTTAACAGAACTAATAGGTAGTAATTATTTAATATATGAAAAGAATTTAATCAAACCATTTTATTAAAAAATTTTTTAATCCTATTATTGAGTTTGTTTCTTTTTTCTTTCTTTCTTACTTTAGTTGATGGAGTAGAAGAAGTAGGAGGAGGAGGTGTAGATGTGGAAAGTGACAGTTGGTTATCAATTGGAGCAATTGGTGCAGAGCTTATCAGAGGACTGTTGTTGGTTGAAAAACTTTGGTTGTATATAATTTGTGAGGATGAGGTGTTATTTGAAATCATTGCTGGGTTACTGTTTGCCCTTTGTAAAAGTGGATGGTTTGCAGGCGAAGATGGTTGTTGAATAAACTGATTTTTGTTGAGGTGATTGTGTTGATTGATTGTAAAAGTATTGATTGACCAAATCATTGTTGTTGTTATATATTGGTTTTCCAGCCATTAATTGAAATTGCAACTGTTGTTGCATTATTTGTTGTTGTTGTTGCTGTTGTTGATATTGGAGTTGTTGTTGAAGTTGATAGTTATCATTTGATAACATTGAGTCGTGTGTACGTTTTGGTGAATTTGGTGAAACTGGTGAGATGGGTGAGGCAGTGGTGGCAATTGCATTAGGAGAGGAGGAGGTGGAGGATGCGTTAGCGGTGTGATTGGTGAAACCAGTGCCATCGTAGTTTGATGTTACAGATAATGGATTCTTTTCTGACATAATGAATTGTGAATGGTCAGAGAGCTCAAGGAAGCTTGTTCCAGATGGTGAAATTGGTGCCTCACCATGTAGATCAGGTGACATATCGATCGATCCAGAGAGAGACAGTGGTACACAAATGGTGGTGATGCTGGAATGAGATTCTGATGTGATAGATTTGGTGAAAAGAGAGCATTCAAATTACTGGAACTGCTGGTGAGTGAACTGTCAGAGTTAGAGTTTGACTTAGTAATTGAATTTGCGTTGGCCTGTGGTGGAATTGGCATGACTATATTGTTGGGATTTGGGAGCATCATCATACGGAAGAGGAAAAAGTTAATCAATTTCTTTTGGAATGCGGATTCAGTTATGGGTGCATCGTACTCGGGGAGCCTGTAGAAATTGTTACTATCACTGGACAATTCTGAGAACGAGGCAGAAAGATCACGCTTAACTGATTCGTCCATTGACTGAATGACTGCAAGCAAAGAATTAATGTTGTCTTGAATCTGTGGTCTGGATTCGGACTCGCTAGAAAACTCCGTTGGTACAAGAGTTTCTTTTAGTTTCTTAGCAAACTCTTGATTCAAAAAGAAACTTGGCAAACCGACTGGTGGCAAGATACTACTCGATGAACTAGCAATTGATTGTTGGGGAGGAGATAGAGCATCGGTTGAATCTTGTAACTCAAATTTGGAAAGTGAAGAGGTAACTAATGAGGTAGTTGATCTATTTAAACTTGGTGAGCCAGGTGTCATTAGTGGAGAGTTGAATGGATTTGGAGATCCAAAACTGCTGGAAAGCGAAAGCCCAGAGAGTGTTTGGTGTCAGCATAGAATGAGATGGAGATTTCGAATGTAACTTTGGGCTAGAGTTTGGAGATGGCTGATCTTTGACAACCAAACGCAGTTTCTTTTTCTTGCCACCTCTAGTTGGGGGTACAGTTGTTGCAACAGATTCATTTCCAGCCGATGGCAAACCAGATTCTTCATTAAAGCTATCCATTGGGAACATAGCACCACCATCTACCGATGACTCTGATGAAGAAAGAGGATTGGCTTCCGGTTTAACTTGAGGAAGCATTCCACTCTCCGACTTATCAAACAAAGAAGGTGTGATACTGTCAGAAGAGGATGTACATTGTTTCTTCAAGATAGGGAAACTATTTGATTTTTTGTATCCTCTCAAAGATGGACTTGTTCCAGTTTCGCCGCCATTTACTAAATCAGATAAATTATCATTGGATTGATTTTTTACTGATTGTTTTCTCCTTGGTTTATCTAAAATAGGAAAAAAGTTAGCATGGTGCACCACCTTAATTGATTTATATTGTACATACTTTTCTTTGTTGAAGGAGACGAAGGTAATGCTGGCATACCTCCACTGCTATTGATCGACTGTGAAAGACCGAAATTCTCAATGAGACTAACAGAATTGGATGTCAAACTGGTTGGAATTGCTGGCATACCTGCAAGTGGGTGTGATGGAATATTGTTTCCATTGGAATCCATAGGATCACCACCAGACGATGACAAAGAGTGTGTAGATGAAGAGAGATTGAATGCACTATTACTACTGCCGTTGATATTGTTGGTAACAAGTGGCACCGATGCTAAAGTTGCATTATTGTTGGACGGAATATTTACAGCGAATGGTGTTTGGTAATAAATGGGGTGTTGGTTTATGCTAATGGGATTGGGTGTTGTGTTTGGGTTTGAATGTACAAGTGCTGGCGAAGAGGGTGTTGAGTTGCTTCCAATATTATTGGTAAGCGATGGTGATGAGGCATTCAACAGAAATCCATTTGGTGTGGATGGCGGTTGAATGTCACCTGAACTTTGAAGTGTTTGATGTAGACGTCCACTATTATTTCCAAATGTTGCATTTATTGCGGCATCCACAGATGATATAATTGGTGAATGTTGCTTATTGCTGTTGTTGCTATTGTTATTGATGTTGTTCATTAAATTGGATGGTGACTGTGGTGGCGAGTTGGGTTGGATATATCCATTTGTATTACTACTTTGAATTTGTGATTGTTGTTGTTTTAATAAATCAAGCTGGCTGTTTGTTGAGTGATCCGATAAGAAACCTAAATCATCATTAGGTTTTGATTCTTTTTGAAACTATTGATTTAATCATAGGTTAATAATTAATAGATCTATTTACTTGTTGAAACCATGGAATTTAAATAGGTCCATGTGGACATGTTTTGGCACTTACAAGTGGTTCTTCATATAGTACATTGGAATTAAGTGTTGGAGTGGTGGAGGTAGCGGAGGTGTTGAAATTATTTAGGTGTGACATAAACAGGAGATTGCTGTTATTGTTGGTCAATCCCACATAATACTGTTGTTGCTGAATGCTTGGATGGTAATTTGGATATGGTGAATGGTGGTTAAAAATAGGTTGGTGTGCCTGTTGTTGTTGAATCATTCCATTGTAAATTGGTTGTTGTGGTTGTTGTTGTTGTTGTTGTGGTTGTAGTTGTGACTGTTGCATTTGATTGCTATAAATTGAAGCAGTATTTCCGCTGTCAATGAGGCCCCCAGTGCTTCCATCGGAAACCATTGACATTGATGGAGAATTTGTATTGTCTACAAACAAAGAGTGCTCGCTCTCATCATACATTCCAAAGTTTGCATAGAGGACCTTATTATTTAAAAAGTTACCACCATCATACATTTCCATGACTAGTAGTTTTTTTTTTTTTGTTTTGGATATATAAATATTGAAAACAACGACTATTATACTATTATTACTATTACTATTACTATTACTACTATTTAGGGAGGTTGGTAGGGAGCTGATTACTTTTTATTAATGTGGGTGGTGATTGGTTGTTTGATTTGGATAATTATTTGCTGCTGTTATTTTAGTGTACAAAAATATAGGGTGTGGTAAATCTAGGAACTATTTTGTATGACTGTGATTGACAGTTACTGAAATTTGACAGAAAAAAATATAAAAATTTTATGTTTTGTAAAATAAAATTAAAAACAAGATGTGAATTTAAAAAAATAACAGCAATAAAAAATTTTGTTGCCTCTTTAAATTTATATGACTACTATGAGTGGCGTGTTGTGTTGTGGACTGAGTGTTGTTGGTCACTGAGGTTTTAGATGACAAACCAACTGCAAAAACTCTGTATTCGAGATTATAACCATTTAAATATTAAAAGACTGGTATTGATAATAATTTTGTTTATAATATATTTAACTAACTAAACTATTTGGTTGTTTCTTTCTTGAGGATAGCTAATTGATTGATTACCTTTAACCCAATAAGACTTATTATGATGTAGGAGGTAGGTAGTTGATGAACTATTATCTAACTATTGTTTCTTATATCTTTATAGGTTGGTTGGATTGGGATTAATATTATTATTATTAATTAAATTTAAATTGAAATTGAATGTTGTGTGATGATATAACGGTAACTAAATGGAGCCTCCAACTTGTAGAATGGAAATTCTTACTATGAATATTAAAAATAATATTTGGAGGGTAGTTTGGTTGTTTGCTACTTGCTTGATTGTTTGTTTGTCAAACAAAACAAAGTGATGGAAGGAGATAGCTGAGGAACAACAGTTGTTCAAACTGATGGATTTTGTGTTTGGATAATAAAAAAAAGTATGGATTGGTTTGGAGATGGAGATGAGAATATTAAAATCACAAAAAAGTAAAAGAAAAACAAAAATTAAAAATGAGATACACAATTGGTTGTGGAAGACCTTCCCGTAGGCAATACAGGTAATGAAATGTTGCTTCAAAGATAATAATGCCAAACAAATTCTGTAAATTGTGTGAGAGATGTGCGTAGACAGACAAACTCTTGTCTGTGTAATGTAATTAGAGGTAAAATCGACAAGGGTAAATTAAGGGGTAATCACCTAGTGCTTGCTACTTAAGTTGAGCAACCAATCTATTTGCATGCAACCTTTTGCTAGGTTGTAAAAAAAAAAAACAAAAATTAAACAATTCTTTTTTTAAAACATTTAATTAATTGTGTTGATGCAATTTTTCTTTGATAGAGCAAATATTGCTTCAAAAAAAACATGCACATAGGGAAGGCATGGTATCGATTTTTTGATTTTTTTTAGAATAAATCAACTACCACATTTTTTTGATCAAAATTACTAAACTCATTTCACCCACACACTCAAAAACTTATTTTGCTTACACTTGGTAGGGAGGTCTTTTTTTCAAATTTTGTTGTTTATGGATGTGTGTGCAGTTTTTTTTTTGCGTATGATTTCAATGAGTGGAATGGTTTGCTATAATACAAAAGCGGTAGGGGGTCCAGGTGTGGTTTGCACATAGTTTTTCAATTCTCCTCTCCCTTATCATATGAATTTACTAAAAGTGGATCTATCACTCTATCTACCCCCAACAATTTCAATCAAATTAAATTGGAATTTGATTAAGGTTTAATAGAAATGTGGTTTTCAAGTTGCGAGGGTAGGCTAGATCCTTTTCCATCAACCCATAGAGGACCTCTATTGCTAAATTTAAATAAATCAACTACATCAAGGAACTGTTAAAACCATGGGAACACCTCATTATTATTGTTGATAGAATTTTGTAAAAAAATAGTGTTTGTTTTGGTAGCACGACAATAAGTAACAATATAAATACAACACCTTTTGACATTCATTCAAAATTTATAACCAAAGCAAGTAAAATTATTATGGATCAGCTACTTTCTGAACAACAACAATACTACAACAATCGTAGTTGGTAAGTTTAATTGATGTAGTTGGTTGTTGTTGTGATTTCGTTGATCACCAGCAACCACAACCGCTATCTGTGAATTACTGTTGTTTTTTGTTATGTCATAGTTGTGATGTATCACCAACCCCATTCTCCTTCTTTCAATTTAACCGAACCAAACCGAACCAAAGCCACAATAATAATAAAGAACATTTTTGTTTTTAATTCCCATCGAATCGATATACGTCACATATCATATCATATCAACCAAACACTGTTACCTCTTGTATTAATATTTTTATTGTTGTTTATTGATCAAACAGAACGACATCATACACTAACAACATAAATTGTGATTATGATGGTCCAGTCGTGATGAACTGTGATCTATTTTTTAAAACTGTTAAATCACTTTGCCCAACAACATAATTTTATAAATCATCAATTTAATTTCAAGATTGAGTAGTATAATATTAATCAAATCAACAAATTCAATCTAATTATATCACAATCTTTTTGATTGATTGGATTGGTTGCATGTTGACTTAAACTGAATAAACAATCATTACTTTGGAATAAATAATTCAATATTGATTTAATTAAAATAAATTAATTATAATTATTGTTATATTGTTGTCAATAAAATATTAGTGTATACTATCTTTTGTGTGTTTGTTACTAATACTATAAATAGGGAATATGACAAATGGTGGAATCGTGTTGATGAGTTTGATCAAGGTGAATACTTGAACAATGAGTTTCATGTAAATAAAAAGCCTATTTATGAGTTTATGAGATCATTGACAACAGATGCACCAACTAAAGAGGTTGAAAAAATTAAAGTACTAGAGTTGGCTCCAGGTAAGAGGAGATCGATTGACGCGACAACTCAATGTGGTGATAACTGACTAACCTGTACAAATATTTTTAGGAACTGGAAATTTTACACAATTTTTCTTAAACAATGCTCATGCTTTTCAACTCCAATGTGAAGAAGGTTCACCCGATATGACCAACGTGTTGAAGCATAAGTATGGAAAGTTAATTGAGGTCATGGGCTCCGACTTCAAGATCAACCAAACCAATCTATTGTCAGATCAGTTCCAACCCACAGAGAACCACTACGATATCGTTTTTCTTGGATTCTTTATAAGCCACATTCCACCCGAGCTTTTCAATTCCTTCTTTACAAAGGTTTTCAAGTGTCTTAAGACCCACGGTAAGATTGTATTCGCAGACTCCTACTACCCTGCTCGTTATCAAAACTAGAGCTCACGAATCTGCTATCAACCGAATTAACTATGAGGAAGGTAAACAAAGTGATTATGCAAGTAAGTATTGTTTTGAAAGAGTAGAGTGTTGACTTGTTATTAACCACCTGTGGTTGTAGTTGAAAGAACTTTGATTAGTGGTGAAAAGTTCAGAATTGTAAAGATTGGATTCTCAGTTGAAAACATTATTTCAATTTTGAATCAGGTTGGATTCATTATGGAAAGAGGCGATACCTGTTCAGTTAACTCCACTTTTATTTATGGAAGTTTTTCCAAGCCTGCAGACCAATAAACGAAATAGCTTGCTCTTCTAGCAGCAGACGATCAAGCTTGCAGATTAAAAAAAAACTCAAATATTTATAAGTAATAATCGTTGAGTTGAAATTCTGGTTTAAATAATATGAACAAAAGTATTTTATTGAGAGGATTGGTTGAGTTTAGACAATTTAACACCATTTATGTACTAAATGTGGATGTTGGTGTTGCAATTGTTGATTTGGTTGTTTGGTGTTGATTGGCAATGGTATTGGAGGTTGCAAGCAAGAGGGATGCATCATCAGAGTGAGGATAGTTATTGTTGCTGTTTTGAATGTTTGAGTGTATCAAGCAGAAATGTCTTTGATAGTTTTGCTTCAAGTCTTCAATTTGTTGTGGGGTCATGTGTGCACTGTGATCAGCGATCTTTCTGACGACTGCCAAAGACTTGTCATCAGCGTAGACTGAAATAACAATTCTTGATTGGCAACCACACTTCTTGGAAACAGACTTTTTACGGCTTGGTGTGTCCTTAGTTGGAGTGGTTGGAGCATCATCCTCAGACTTTTTCTTTGGCAATCCAGCACGTGAGCACACATATTTCTGGGTCCAGAGCAACTCACGTTTGGTCTTACGAACACCGTTTCTTGGTTTCTCATACTCTGCCTTGAGGTTGAGTGTCTTTCTGTCGGCATGTGCACCGATGACCTTTCCACCAGACTTTATATAGGTTACACCACTGATCTTACCCTCGGTCTCCATCCACTCTTCAAAGTATTCCAATGGAACATTGAACTCTTCGCACTCCAATGTAGCTGGAGCTTGACCTGAGAGAGCCAATGCCTTGGTATCGGAGGGAGATGATGGTTTAACGTGCTTTGATGCGAGACAGCTGCATACTGGGGCAGATTGGGCGCTCGCCTGCAATACATTATTGAGGGCAGTATTGGAAGAGAATGAAAGTGAAGTGTGATCAAATGAGGGAGTCGAGCTCATTGTTGGTGTGGCTGGTAATGATGCACTAGCAGTCAACAACAATGGGAGTGAAATGGGGTGGTGGTTTGGTGAAGATGGAGCACTAAAGTGATGTTGTTGATGATGGCTGTTGTATGATGGTTGATGATGTTGGTGTTGATGATGGTGTTGTTGTTGTTGCTGATGTTGATGTTGGATATAGCTGGACATCTCTGGTGAGATACTTCTGATAGATGATGGAGAGTAGTGAGCGCTACCGTGGTGTGGGGTTGTTGGAGCAGATGATGAAGCAACAGATGACTCACCTCTTGGTGTGTAGTTAAAGGAAGAAAGAGAGTTTGATCTCTCCAACTCGTAGGAGTGAGGGGTGGTCGGTAAGGAGCTAGTCTCGTTGTGGTTAATTGAGGACTTTTGCTTCTTGTTGACTTCTAACTGTTGTTGGTGAAGGTAGGCAGCAACGGTCAAATGATTGAAATCGAAGACATTTGATTGCTGTTGTTGCTGTTGTGGAATTGATTTCAAAGGAGTCTTTCTCTTTGATTCGCGATCGTAATCTTCAATGTTACTCAATATATATTGTGGTGGTTGTTGTTGATGTTGTTGTTGTTGTTGGTGTTGGAGGTAGGTGTTTGGTGACAAAACAGGAGATGAGTTTGGTGTTGTGAAGTGGGATTGGAGACCCTGTGGTTGTTGGTGTGGAGCAGCTTGTTGATGGTGGTGTGTTTGTTGTTGTTGCTGTTGTTGGTGAGTGTATGCATGACTGTTGCTATTTACATTTGAACCATTATGATTGTTAGTGTGATCTGGTGATGAAGGGACTGAAGAATGGTTATTTACACCCTCCCAGAATTGATTCTTATTTAAGGACAAATGAATGTCTTGAGTTTGTTGTGGGGCTTGGAATTGAGAAGATGCAGACCAGTTGTGTTGAGCTGCATATGAAGAGTTATTCAAATTGATGTTTTGATTGAGCAATGATGGGAAGTTGGGTAACAAGATTGGTCTGTTTGGCTCATTTAGCTGCAGAGTAGAGATAGGAGTCAAGTGGGCAATGATTAGCAATGGCTTGTTGATTGGTTGAGTGATCAAGTCCAAATGTATGCTTACCTTATCGAAATTGTTTGGCGATGCCGAGTCACTCCAGTATTGATATGGGGACATGACGATCTTTCCGAGGGACTTTGGGTGGACTAATTCGATTTGGTTGTCCTTCAAGGACGATGGGCCGGCGATTTGTTGTTGCTGTTGTTGTGGCAACTTTCCATTGATGTTGAGTTGGGTACTCACTGGGTTATTAGTATCTACAGGACCCATTTTCTTTAGTTGGTTGTCTATTGCTATGTTGTTATAGTGGATATAGGTATTCGTTTGCTTTGAATTGCAGCTTGCGTGTTGAGGTTGTGGTGTGGATTATTATTATTATTGAATAAATAGACAAAAATGTATATAATAAATAATAATAAATAGCTAAATTGGTTTGGTTGGTGGGTTGTTGTTGTTGTTTGGATGCGCAAATGGTAAGTTGTTTGTCTGATGATTATTAATGAATATTTTTTTGAATTTTAGATGTTTGCTTATGTAGTTGTTTGGGCAAAATAAATAACTTGAAGTTGAGAGTTGTTTATTATGACTTTTACTATTACTTTACTTTTGTTGTTTTTTAACTGTATTATTTAATGATGATGAAGATGATGCTTATTTACTTGAATGGTATTGATTGGTTGGTTGGTTGTTGGTTGGTTGTTGGTTGATTAGGATAGTGATGTATGTTTAGTTATATTTTTTTTAGGTTTTTTAATTTTTTATTTTTTATGTTTTAATAATAAATAGTATATGTTGTTGAGTTATAGATAATTAGATAATAGATAGGCAGACTGAATGAAGATGTATGTTATGATTGATGGATGTAGATGGATGTGGATGGATTGAGTTGTGTTTGGTGATTTGGACAGAGGTGAATGATGATGATGAGGATGGATGGTATAGAGCTAGCAATGAAAGTTTGATCTAACTCTTTGAATCAAATTTAAAGTAGCACACAATCGAATGGTTGTGTGTTGAATCAATAAGTATACAAGTTGTTTGGAATTGATATGTTTGGTATTGATGAATAGGTGGAATACTACGACAACAATGACAAATAATAGGCAGATTCAGCAGTTAGATGAACTGATATTATTTGACTGCTATTGTAGTTTAGATATCACTTCTAAAACAACTATGTGTGTACTTTTTTTGGTTTTTTTTGGTTTTTGTTTTAAGAGTGTTTGTTTGTATAATAAATTCACTGATTTTGTGTGAATTTTTTTAAATTGAGCTTGTTTGAGAAGAATTGACAGAATAGGAATGGGTGAACGGTGCCAAAATCAAATCCAATTTGTTTTTGTTATTGTAATAAATAAATAATAGATATAGATATATATAATATATATTTAATACTAAAGTCCTAGTATTAATATAGAATAATAATATATAGAAATAAAAATAGAAAAAAAATATAAAAAAAGAAAGGTATAAATATATATAACTTCTTTTTTGTTTTTTTTTCTGAAATCTTTTCTATCCTACGACAATATTACTGTTACTTCTATAATATAATATTATAAATTAAAAATAGATATTTTTGGTTAGTATGCGTATTAATTAATTATAATTTTAATATTGGAAAAGTTGAAGGAAAAGATAGAGTGAACAAATAGTTAAAAAAGGAAGTGTAGAGATATAGTAATTGTTAGGGATAGATACATCATCAGCAAAGTTCAAAGTCGAGTGTTGCAAACTTTTGTTGTTTAAAGTAGTGTACGACTCGCACATTTTTTTGATGTTGCCATTTTGTTGTTAATTTTTTTTGGTTTATTTTTTTTTTGTAAATAATATTTTGAAGAAATAGGGGTGGGTCAAGTGAGAGAGAGTTTGGGCGAAAATAACAGAAAAGGAGTCTGATCCTTCCCTGAAGGTGTGATTAAATGATTATGCATAGAGAGTTTTTGTGGCTGACTGATTGATGACTCCTGGGGGTGTGCGAGTGTTTTTGTGTGAATACTTCGTTTTGTGTGGTTGAGTCTGACCACAAATTAAATTATTTATTTGATTTGGTTGTGTGTTGTGCACTTGAAAATAATCACTCGATGGCACTCTAGCTGAATTATTTTTGTGGAGTGTTTGAAAGGATAGAGTTATATTGAATTCTCTTAATTTGAAGTCAGATAATTTTCAAGAAAAAACAACAACTTCACCAAAATATTCCTTTTGATGTTTCATAACTCACCAAACTTGAGTTAGGCTGGGCTGTAGCCAAGTCAGTTAGGAGATACAATTTGAATACAACAACAATTATTATTATTATTATTATTATTATTATTATTTATAGGAGATGCATAATGAATGGGATGTATCTTTGCCATTGATGAACATACTTTGTTTGTTTGATTTATAAATTGTAGTGATTGGTTGATTGTTGATATGATATTGTTACGGATTAATATATTAAGTCTTGATATACTTATAATAAGCAGCAAACAAACAAAAGGTAAATTAAATATTTGCAAAGGGAGCTTTTCACAATATTTACATTTTTGATAATACCCAGTTTAAAGATGCAAGCCAGGCGAATGGCAAAGATTACAAAATTTCAAAACAAAAGTAGAAAATTATTTATTGATTTACTTCTACTTTTTTTTGTTTGTTTTTAAATTAATTTAATTTTGAAAACGTTAAAGGATGATGTTGTTGTTTTTGGAATAGTGAGAGTGGGGAAGATATGAAATAGTGTGAATAGGGAGGAAATAGCTGCAAAAACCAAAAAAAAAACAAACTAAAATTCATCAAAGTTTTTTTTACTCAAAACCATAGATGGCATTAAAATATTATTTGGCGAAAAATATTTAGGTTTGGTTTTCAGATTGGAGATAAGGTGGCCAAACAGAGGCATGGTCCACTTTCAAGGTGGCCAAATTATGCATCAAAAACAACGACATCAACAACTTGCTATGTTTAAATTGTTAAAAAGTGGGGATGTGCAAATTAGTGTCGATGAAATGGGTTTATCAGTGTGATGGATATGTCGATAGTGAAGTGTGGGTTTATGAAAGCCTATTTTGACAGAGGGGCTACCGAGAGGGTTGTTGTTGAAAAATATTGATTCAGTGGGAATCAAGAAAAGCCTTGCCTTACATTTCTATGAACTGTTGTGTTTTGGATATGTGACGTTGAGTTTAGGTCTTGTTGATCAATGAATAAAACAACATTGATAACTCTTTAAATCAATACCCTGTGATTTTTGTTGATTGATTTATGTGTTGACACAATATTGTAATAAATGTTGACTGCATATTTATCATTATCCGGAAGATATGTTGGTGGTTATATGATTGAGAATCTTGATATTCACAGCACAAACACAACCAATCACTCCGACTTGTGCAGTCGCCGATGATTGGGAAGCGCAATAATACTTACAATTATAATAATATAAATCTGTTATCTTGATTGAGACCGATCGCAGACTAGAAAAGGCAAACAGTGGTGCTGTAATCTGTGTTTAACTGTTTAGTACTGATTTCGAGAATAGTCGAAATTGAATGGTTTGGGCTGGGACCAACTGATAATTGGATTATTTACTATTATTTTACAATAAAGAAGAAGGAAAAAGGAGAATATTTATATACAAGAAAGGGAATAATTTACAATTAAGTAACAATTATATATTTACAAATAGATAAGATAGAAAGAAATAAAAATAAATAATACAAGTTGTATTTGCAATGATTGTTGGTTTAGACTCTATTCTTGCTCTGAAGCAAATAAAATACAGTTGATTTTATAGTGAATAAGATTTTAAGGAGCAGACAATAAGATTCTGTTTAAATGGTTCATTGTTATTATCGGCCAGGTAGAAAGTCATTCAACCTACACAAATAAAACAAGGCTAGAAATGGCTATCAACTTCGGCTTGGTACTTTTCAATAGGTTTTCCATCACCCGAAGACTCGTTTTATTTGTTTTTTTCACTGGATTGGAAATGTGTCACACCTCGCACACCATCCTATTTTCATGATCAACAACAAACTTAAATATGATATTTGTGCCGGTTGGCAAAGATCCAAATAAAACAAATTATCACAATAAAAAGGTTTCCAATTAATCCGAAGACATTATTATCGAGATCATCATTAAAGAGGTGTCACCTCTAACTAAACAACAAAAGTTGAAAAATGTAAACACCTAAAATATTGATGGGCATTGGGCATTCACTTAAAATTTCTTTGGGATCTAAAAAAAAAAAGCAATAGATTCATTCACCAGCTTTTTGAGGATCGGATGTAAAAATCATAATAAAGACCACTTTGACATGTTTTCACTCACTGTTGCAAATTTGAGTAAATATGAACTAATTATTGCTAAACACAAATTTATTTCAATAGCACAATAGGAAATACTATAAGATATTACTAATGATAAGGCTAGTTAGCTATGATCAATATCTTTTGCAGGTCAAGTCTAATTTTCATAAGCAACAACAAATTAATAATAAAGGAATAAGCAAATGAAGTGTATACTATTATTATTTAGGGTTTTCGGAAACCTTTGTTACAATGATTACATCAACTACAAAATGTAGTTGAGCTATTTCCATATAAAACGATATGGAATGGTTGGTTTGTTTAGGTTAGGTTAGCCTGGGTTTTAAATAATTGGATATTATCATTGTTATTTGAATCACTTTGAATATTATTGGAGTTTTAATATTTCCATTAAGACCAACAACAAAAGTTTGTTAGCAAAAAAATATAGTTTCTTTTTGATCAATGAGATATATATATTGTATATATTTGATTTAGAGATGTTTGGACTGAGACAATTCCATTCAGTGCAAATCCATGTGTTCAGACACTATTTGAAAAGAACATTGCTGTAGGAGAGATAGAAGAGTGAGAGATGCCATTTCTGCTATTGAGTGTGTCTTTTCTGATTCACTTTTGATAGTGTTCAATACCAATTCTATTATTGGTATCTTAGGACAGTAGGTATAGGTGGGAGTGTCTTATGATGTATAGAAGGGATATTGTGATTAGATTATTATATTCATAGATCACAGACTCTCAAGAGAAAACCATAAACCAATGGCCTTTTACTTTCATTTTGGTTACCAATCTTCTTGTCCAACAAGGCGACATCCAATTCAACATTGAAATTTAATATTTTCTTCCCTTATATATTATACATACCCGGGTATTTATGTTTATTAATTGAGTTTATTAATTAACTTTCCAGTAATTTGGAGATTTGGGTCTCCAAACATATTTGTGAGGGTACCACTTCCAAGTGATATCTGCAAAGATTAGAAGATCTAAATAGTAACTGATACCTCAAGATATATGTGATGAAATCATTTCAAAATTGTATTTTAAAGTCGTGGAAAGATAATTTTGAAAATTTCTGAAAATAAGTATATCTTTTAGAATAATATATTTACTCGTTTTTTAAATGAAGTGTTTTTTTTAGTGGAAGTTTTTCAAAAACTATTAATAAAGATTCCTTTTTTAATAAAATATAAACTTTAACTTCAGGTTTATACATTTATAATCCTGGATTATAAAAATGACAAACACGATCAATAACAATGGTGAACATATCTTGGTGAATCTACCATTTATGTTACTTTCTAAATTGATCAATGAATTGGATGAAAATATTGACAGAGTCTGTTTCACTTTGGTTTGCAAACGGTGGTTCCACAACAGAGATAAATATCTTTTCTTTACATTTGCTACTCCAACTTTGGATAAAATGTTAATTAATATTACCGAAAATTTCACTCTTCGTACATATCAAGATCAATATGATAGAGCTTGCACAGAATTTCGTCGGAATAGTTTGTATCGATGTAGACATTATGCAAACAAAGTCTTAAAAGACTATTAACAAATAATCATTCTATATAATATAGAACCACTTTATCAAATGGAATCGGGTTATAGTGATCTGAATGAAGAATTTATCGACCATCTAAATGGTTTAGATAGATCATACTTTATTTTTAGAGGAAAGGTTCCAATCGATTTTAAAAGATGTATACCATCAAATATCAAAACCATCTCATCTATACATGTGATACCGGCATCTCTGTTACCAGAGAATCTTGAATCTCTTGAGTTTCATAGGTCTGATAATTTAGATGTTTCACTTCTTCCCAGAACACTTAAGGTCTTGAAATTAAAGAAACCTGTTAGACAACACATTGATATCAGCTCATTACCACCTAATCTTATCGAATTGTCTTGTATCGTCGAGTTTGATAAGAATCAAGACATGTCAAAACTCCCATCTACTTTAAAGATTGCAGAGATATCAACTTGCTGGATAAAGAACATCAAGGATATCTTCATCCATTCTCTCAAACTTCATTCCACAGGTAATCCTATTCTCCCACATGATATACCATCAAGTGTCACACGTTTGACTTTATCAAACTGCGAGTTAACCAAGTCTATTACCAACAAACTATTTCCTCCATTCCTCAGGTATATAAAACTGGAAGGAAATCTTACATTCAATAGTAACATATTCTCTGAGCTTAATCATCTTGAAACTCTTGATCTTTCCAAGTTGAGAACTGCAGAAGATCTTACACTTGGAATACTACCATCGTCTCTTCAAGAATTATATTTACCAGATCACTTTAACAGTAAAACTAAACACTCACATGGTATTGCCAAAAAAGCTACAGCATCTCGACATTGGAAAGAAATATTCAAACACACTTTACGGATTACCAATCTCACTGAAATCCATTACAATTAATAGGCATACCAAGATTACAGCAACCTCATTTCCAAAATCAGTTGAATCAATATCCTTTGACGAATATATTCCCATCATGTTACCAGATGAATGGCCAATATCTATCAATTCCATTTCTGTTGAAAATATAAATAGAGGAGGAATACCTAACGGATATGGAATACCTAAAACTGTCAACAGAATAGCTATCAATGACCTTGCCTCCACCTATTTATTAAGAAGATTATCCGATTCTCACTTTGTATTATTCATGGCAAACAAACTAAAAACTTATTGTTCATCGAATGTAAAAGCCACAATATTAGAATTGAAAGACCTTTCTCATTTTTTCACCAAACCAAATTTACATCATTTTTAATCAAAAAGATGGAAAAAGATGAACAGAAATTCACAAAAATAAATTCCAAAAATTAATTTTTTCTAAACATATTATACGACAAGTAAGTTTAAAATTATTTAGAATAAATCAATCTTTGGACAGTCCTATTTTATTGAACTAATGACTATTGTTAATATAAAAATCCATTTGGTCTTTATATTTAATTAAATTATGTACTGATAGATTATGCTGTAAGTCATTGAAATGGTCAACTTTGGACGATGTAAACCATGAATCCTATTAATAGTTTTTGTGTTTGTCACTTATTAGTTTGGTTTCATTTGAAAATTGACTGCACATCCAGCACACACAAACACACAAATTGTGTTTTAACCAATCCATAAAAATAAAAAAAATTAAAGTGTACAATTAATTTTAAATAAAATAAGTTGTGTTGTTTTGTTAGTTATAATATTACATTAGTTGTTGTTGTTGTTGTTGTTGGTTGTTGCAGTTTTAATAATTTAATTTGTCAATTATAATTGTGTGTTTATTATACGTATGTTTGTACATGTATAGTAAGCATATTATACAAGCAGGAATTGTTGTATTGTTTGCTACTTTATTTGTATCATCGTATCTCATAACAAATAACAAAGAGTACAGCAATAGATTAAGCAAATAATTTTAGTTTTAAAGTTAAATAAAAGATACTAATTAAGTCAATAGAAAATAACTAGAAAATAATTTGAATTTAAATTTAAATTCAAAAAAAAGAAAAACAGGACAAACTATCCCATCTGCAAAGTTTAAAAAATAGCCATCCAAACCAAAAAACAAGATATATCTTTGTCCCCAACCATCACATAAATAGATATTCGTAGCATTACTAAATTTTGTACGATCAAAATATAGAGAACATTAGACTTAATTATTGACATTGTGAGAATTTTAATAAATAAGATAGATAGATAGATAGTTTGAGGTTATTAGATAGTTAGATATTGTAGAGATATTGTAGAACAAATAGGTTTAGAAGTTGTTATAGATAGAGCAACGTTTGTTGAATAATAATGTCATCAAAAATCAACATCTACTTTAAATTTAAGTGGACATTATGATCAGCTGTGTAACATGGTTATCAGACCTCCAAGATGTCAATACACACTGGATGATATGGGTCCAAAGTCATTTTCAATAGGCGGACTTTCTTTTGTTAGAAACGATTTCCAATTGATAAATAACAGAGGATTGGCAATTGAATGTAGTCACTTCAAGCCATTTGAATATTGGTCAGATCAAGACAAGTATGTAGAGCCGAAATAATACAATATTGCTGGAGCATAGACATTAAATTTCTTTAAAAATTTAGACAATTGCCATGTGTCATATATTGTCATGGAAATAGTGGTTGTAGATTGGATGCACTGGAATGTGTAAGAACACTACTGCCTATCAATATAACGGTTGTTGCATTTGATTTTGCAGGATCTGGATTGAGTGGTGGTGAATATGTATCCCTTGGATACTATGAGAAAGAAGATATCGGAACAATTGTTAAACATCTTAGAGAGACTGGCAAGACTTCAATGATTGGATTATGGGGAAGATCTATGGGTGCGGTCACATCGATTCTTTATGCAAAAGAAGATCCCTCTATTGCAGGAATGGTATTGGACAGTCCATTTTCAAACCTTTCGAAAGTTGCAGAGGAATTAGTCCTCTCCACCATTCAGAAAATGCCCAAGATCATGATATCTCTCGGACTGAAAATGATCCGTAGTTCTATAAAAAAGCGTGCACACTTTGATATTAAAGACCTCGATATAGTACCAACTACGGAGCAGGTGTTCATTCCTGCATTATTTGCACATGGCAGAGACGATACATTTGTAAAACCCATCATTCTGAAAAATTGTACGTATTGGTCATTGGAAATAATGCCATTCCAGGCAAGTCACTAACCTGCAGTATTTAGATTTGAAAAATATCAAGGTGACAAGAACAGACTTCTTTTAGATGGTGATCACAACAGTGATAGGCCACATTTCTTTTTCGAATCAGTTTGTATATTCTTTGTAAATACTCTAAAGCCGGATCCAATCGTGAAGGACTCAAAGTATGTTAGAACTATTAAAAATAGGATTGTAGTGATATGATATCTTACATACCTGTGTTTATTTTAGTTTCTATTTTGATGAAGAAAGTGATATTTCCTATGAGGAACAGCAGCTTCGAAAGGCTATTTTACTATCAATACAAGATCCATCGTTTGTCAGCACAAACCTAGAGTATCAGGACACAATAAAGGATCAAAAGCAGCAACAGTCAAAAAATAACAATGGTACAGCTCCACTGCACCCAGAAAATATAATAGAGACCTGCAGGAAAGAATCAATCAACTCCACAGCCTCAACAGATATAGCAAATGGAAACCATACACCAGCTCAACCTTTGACAACAACATCTTCAACCACAACATCTACAAACTCATCACCATCAAACTCAACAAATCAAATGACATCCACGACATTGAATGGAGACAACAATATCACAACATCAACTACAACTTCAAATTTATCAGTCACAAACTCCTCTAGTTTGATATAGCTTATAGTTGAATCAATGTAATAATAATATCCGATAAATAATAGAGTATTTCTTTTTTTTTTCTACACAAACAACTAAAGCATCATTATTGTTTATAGCCGACTAAAATAGTACTATTGATTATTATTGTTGATTATTGTTGTTGATTTTGTTGTTCTTGTTTCTTTTTCTTTTTATCAGTACCTTCTTGTATACAGTTGAGGAAGCTTTCAATATTTACAATCATCGATGGTTCCAAACCCATTTGGGCAATAATATCGTTACCATGTCCTTCGTAGATAGCATAGTTGAGTTGGTCGACGGCTTGTTGGAATTGTGGTGTATAAAGAAGCTGCATCATGTCGCTAGAGTTTCTGTTGTTTCTCTGGCAAGTACTCTAATAGTTCTTTTTGAACGCTCTCATTCGAAACGATTGGTGTAAGATTCTCTGGAGTCAAGACATGACTGAGTGTCAGTTTGCTTCTTGGGGTTGGTTTGAAGTTTGCTATAAAGTTGGCTAAATCACTCAAGTTGTTTGCTTTGGCTGGTGTAGAGGTTGCTGTAGAAGTTGCTGCAGAAGTCGATGGTGTTGATGCAGTTGCGGGAGTTGATGTAGTAGTTGTAGCTGTGGTGGATGCAGATGATGTAGTTGTTTCGGTGGCCATTGGCTCATCATCATTCTTCAAAAAGTTAATTGATAAATTAAAAGAATTAGAATGGAGATCAATTAGAATTCATTGTATCGTAATATATCATAATTAAAGCAAAGCAATAAAGTTTATTCCTCTTTAGGTTGGTTGTTTAAGGTTTGTTTGTTCAAAGAAGGTTATATCTGGTTGATTTTAAAAGGATAGGTGATGGGATTGGTTTAAGATTTACATGGCTAAGATTAAAAGAAAAGTATTATTATTACATGTATATATGTATGTTATGATAGAGGTTATTGTGGATTATTGTAGATGATGTGTTGTTAACATATAGAAAAGAAGGAAATAATGATTATTGTGTTATGTAAACTTACCTGGTTGGTATGCAGCAATAAGACCGATGGCTTCTATTATCTTGCTATCATTGTCTGGATTTGGTTCTTGCAACCAGAAGAATTCCTTGTTGTCTGAAGTACTAAAGTGGAGATAATACATTCTACCATCTTTACAAGAGTTGACCTTCTTGAAGATCAATTCACCTGGTGCCAAATAGTATTCATCCTCTGCTTCCTTTGAATCTCTAACGAACCATTGTACAAAAATCAAATCATCTTGCTAAACATACATGATTGACGCATCAATGAGTTAGTCAAGTCTGTTCGTTTTACTGATTGATTGGTTGATTGATTGGTAAGAGGTAGCTACCTCTCACCTATGTAGCACTTACAATACTGAATTTCAAAGTTCCTTTCTACTATCAGATGTAATGGTTTTACCCTCTAACTTTGCTTTACCAGCTTTGAACTCAACATTTTGTGGCTTTGCTCTTCTGAACTAGATTTAAAAAACAACATGTTGTTTGTAGAGCAATCAGACACATGCAGTTAATATAGATCTATCTAATAGTGATTAGAAGATATTATTATTATTTTTAAATACATACACTCATTTTATTATTATTATTTTAATTATATATATAGGTATTTTAAATCAATCAAATCAATCAAACAAATTAGTAGTTTAACTTTGTTATTATTAATATAAAAATTAAATTTCAATTATCAATTTATAAAATAGTGAACTTCACACAACAAGTTTAAAAATTCAAACAGTCAATTTTACACATTCAAAGAGAGTTAAACAAAAATAAAATAACAATCTGTTTTTTTTTTTGGTTTTTGATTGATGTGATGATGTGTTGGAATCAATGTTTGACAGATGAAGTTGAGTTGAGTAGTTGTTAGGTCATACCATTGTAAGTCAACCAACAAAGCAGTCGGATTCTTCCTTTTTTTTATTTGATTAATTTTAATATATTTGATGACATTGAATCAGATAAATAAATAATTTCAAAGTTGAGATTTAGGATTCTGATAGTGCACTAAAATACAATGGAGAGGAACAATGCTGTGATCATTGATCAATGATTTCAAATTAATTTGAATGTTGTGTTTTATTGGGCAAAAAGTTATTTTTAGATTAGCTTTCTAAATTTTGATTGGTGGTGTAGAAAGCAACCACAAGGATACTACGAATCAAGTGTTTCAGTCAATCTATTTATGCAATGAAAACAAAAACTAGATAATTATTTATCCACAATTGAATTTAAGCATGACATTGCAATCTCAACCAATTCATGATTTTTGTGGTGGTGGTTGTTCTAGCCCTTAACATTTTCATCTAAAATGATGATTATCTTTTCGTGTTGATTTGGTACATTGGGTTTTAAAACCCTACAACATTAAGTATAAAAGGTTACAACCTCATAATATTATAATTCATCATTGTCATTCCGATTTAAAAGATAGATAAAAAAATATAAATATAAAAACACTTATTTATTCTTTCATCTTTTAAAAAATGATACAAATAATCTTAATTTGTCTAGTTTTTATTGTTCTTTATTCTTTGTAGGTATCAATCATTAGCTTTTACTTTGGAATTTCAATCATTAATAATATTTGATATCAATAGATCAGCAAGAATAAGAAATTCAGTACCCAAGATCCTCAAGGTCCGATTGGTTTTCCATTTTTTGGAAGTTTGATTTCACTTGGTTCCAAACCTCATCTCAAGATTTCAGAGTGGCATAAAAAGTATGGTGGAATCATTAGGTTATGGATGGGTGATAACTATACTGTAATCGTAAGTGATCCAGTCATAATGAAGCAAATTTGGTTGAAAGACTTTAGAACATTTTCAGATAGACCTGAATTTCCTTCCATTGAAAAAATTTCTTATGGTTACAACGATCTTGTCATGGCAAAATATGCCAAGTGGAAAGGTCGTCGTGAATTTATTTCTTCAGCTTTCACCAAGACCAAATTAAAAGTTGCCAATCCCATTATTGAACAAAACTGTCAATATCTAATTGACTTGATTAAAAATTTTCCAAAACAGAAGAACCAGTAAGTCATATCCTATAAATCTAACAAATGATTTTAATCTAATAATATTACAATTCCTCTATCAGTTCATTCCAAAGTATTATTGTAAGAAATTCTCTTTGAATATTATGATGATGGTATGTACCAAAGACTCTCTTTTCTAGAGTATCATGTTTTTATTTATTAACTTTAAAATCCTAAATTTTATTAACTTCCATTTCATTTTTAATTTCCAATTCATTTTATTGATTAAAGTATGCTTATAGTACCAATATACCTTATGAAGAGAGTATTAATGAAGGTATGATGAAGAGAATTGCCAAACCAGTAGACGATGTGATTCAATTGTTGGCAGCTGGAAATATTGTTGATTATATTAAATGGTTAGAGCCACTTTTCCACTTGAAGAACAAGTTTATTAAACATGGAGTTGAGTATACTTATGATATCATGGCCGAAATATACGATGAGCATACTCAGAAATTAGATAAAGAAAAGTAAGTATTTATTTTATTACTAATAGATTGTATATGATGTTAACATTTTATATAATATTTTATATAGTCCAAAAGATTTATTAGATCATCTCATTTTAGCAATGCCCAATGAGAAAGAAGCTGTTATCTTAGTGTCATTAGATTTATTTTTAGCTGGAATAGATACTTCTGCTACTACAATTGAGTGGTTGTTTTTAACTTTGGCAAATCACCAAGAGATTCAAGAGAAGATCTATGCAGAGCTGAAAGAGGTATCTAAGGGAACTGGTAAAATAGAACTCTCTCAAAAAGCAGAAACACCATACCTCCAGGCAGTCATCAAAGAGATATTGAGATACAGAACTATTGTGCCATTGGGTCTTCCTCGTGTCGCTCTTGAAGATTCAATAGTTGAAGGATATTTCATACCAAAAGGAGTAGGTATTATAAAAGAATAGAATCTATATTTAAAACTAATTTACATGAAACTCAATAGACTGTTTTGATCAACAATATATATGAATTGCATCACAATGAATCTTGTTATCAAAAACCACATGAATTCATCCCAGAGAGATTCTTAGTAGATGACAAACCCAATGATTGGTTACCATTCAGTCTTGGCCCACGTAATTGTGTAGGATTAAAGTAAGTAATATTTACATAAGATATTTATTAGAAAATAGAGTTGAATCAGTTAACACAATTTAAAGTTTGGCAATGGATGAGATCTATTTAGGAGTTGCAAATGTTCTTTTGAACTTTAGATTTAGTCCATACAACTGTGATCACCTTGATTTACAAGATTGCTTCGGAGTAACCTTAAGACCCAAAGAAGAATATCCACTTTCAGTTTCACCAAGATAAGCCAACCTGAATTTACAAAAATCTATCTATCTAACTAAAGTTAAAAGTTTATTTAATTATTCTATAAGTTTAATACTATGTATATTTATAAATAAAACACAACCGTTCTTTTAAATATAATTATCAGATTTAATTTATATATATTTATACATCTATCTATTGTTTAAAAACAAAGTAGAATTATACACACATTGAACATGTTATGACCACCCAATTACAACTCTAGATATTGCCGTGTTTGTGTCTTTTCTAAATCTAAAAGTAAAGTATAGTAAAGTATATATATTTATATGTTATCTACATTGTAAAACTAATTCTTATTTTATATGAGCATTTGGGGGGAAGAGAATGGGGTCTAATTGAACCAAACATATTATTTAATAGAAATTTACAAAGAAGTTTTTAATCTTAGATATATTATTGTTAGTGAGATAAATTATCAGACACAATTAGTAACTTGACATTTAAAAAAACATAGATTTCGAAGACAAACTATACATGATTATATCTTAGTTTAGATTTATAAATATGTACTTTTTATATTGTATTTATTTCTTAATTGGTTTAACTATTTATTCATTTGTAAGTTAAATTTAATTTAAGTTTAAACTAAAGATAAAATATTAATGTTAATAATATGGATTTATGATTATTAATTAAAATAATGTTATAATTATTATTATTATTATTATACTTATTTTGTAGATTAGTAAAAATAGAAAGTTTTCAAATCAAGATCCAAAAGGTCCTATCAATTTACCTTTTGTAGGTGTGTTACTGTCTTTAGGTCCAAAGCCACATTTAACCTATACAAAATGGAACAGAAAGTATGGTGGAATAATTAAGTTGTGGCTAGGAAAGAACTATTCAATGATCATCAGTGATCCTGAAATCATGAGAGAAATTTGGCTAAGAGACTTTAAGAGATTTTCAGATCGTCCTAAAATACCAACACTAAGAAAATTCTCGTCCAACTTCAACGATCTAGCTATGGCCGACTACGATACTTGGAAAGTCCGCAGAGAGTTGGTTGCTAATTATTTTACCAAAGGAAAATTAAAGAATGCTCTTCCAATGATAGAGAGTAATGCTGAGAATCTAATTAGATTAATGACCAAGTTTTCAGAAACACAAGAACCTGTATGCTAACCATCTTGATACATCTATAATATATTTTTGTTAACATTTCTTATACCTGCAGATATGTGTAAACAAATACTATCAGAAATATGCACTGAATATTGTATTAAACTATATATTCTCATCCAACATTCCCTATGATGAAGATGTTAAGAGTGGATTCTTGAAAAAGCTAAATGATCCTGTGGTGGATGTGATACAATTGTTGACTACCGGTGCCCTTATGGACTACATAACCATACTTGAGTTGTTCCACAATATAAAAGAAAAGTTCTCGCCTCATCATGGTTTCGATGATATCTATGCTATCTTAAAGGAAATATATGAAGAGCATGAGAGGACTTTGGATAGAGAGAAGTACGTATTAATTTCATGAAAGGGAGATGGTAGCCAAACTATTACTAATATATGATCGATTCAATTTTAAACAGTCCAAAAGATATCATTGATCACTTGATCATAAATTTAGATGTTGAGGATAAAAAGCATGTAATTACCATGATGTCTATGAATATGTTCCTGGCTGGTTTTGATACAACTACCTCTGCTTTGGAGTGGTTAACCTTGACAATGGCAAATTACCAAGATGTCCAAGACAGAGTTTATAATGAGCTTGAATCGGTTGCAGCAGGTGCTGGCAAGCTCACATTGTCACACCGTACCCAAACACCCTATCTTAATGCAGTCATCAAAGAGACATTGAGATACTGTACCCTTATTCCATTAGGTGTTCCAAGAATTGCCAAAGAAGATTCGATTGTCTGTGGATACTATATCCCGAAAGATGTAAGTTTTAAAGATGCTAGAATGACAACTCAGAGTAAACACTCCTAACCTAACGTAATTAAAGACTGTCCTATATAATAATATGTTTGAACTTCATCATAACCAAGATATCTATGACCATCCAGAGGAGTTTGACCCAGAGAGATATATGGTGGAAGACCACAATCAGGAGTGGATGCCATTCAGCCTTGGACCCAGAAACTGCGTGGGAATGAACATGGGTCTGGATAAGATATATGTTGGCGCCGCTAATATTTTATTAAACTTCCATATCAAACCATACAATTGTGCAAAAATTGTATATGATGATGCTTTTGGTCTAACATTGCGACCAGATAAAGACTATCCTGTTTTACTAACTCAAAGATCTAAGATGGCAAAAGCTAGCTAAATACCCAACCTATTTATTATCCATCAAACCCTTTTTTTTGTTGTTGAATAGATGTTTAGACAAATATTAATCTATTTTAATCTTTGCAAACCAAATAAATTTGGAAATTAATATAGCTAAATATTTTGACAGTTATAATTTCCACTAAATTTTTTTGAAATTTTGAAAAAAATAATAAAATAATAATAACTACAAAAAATTCAATATGATAGAATCTTCTTTGAACAAAAGAAGAAATTTGCAGACAGCAAAAACAAAGAAAAAAATAAAATGATTTATATATATATTAGCAAAGCTGGTCCTTGATTTCAAACTTATATATTTATAAAAAACCAACAACAGGTTAGTTCAATAGAACAAGTAGTAATTTAGAAAATTAATCACCATTATCATAAAATTGTTTTATTATTATTACATTTCCATAAATAATTTTATATTATAATATCAGTATTATCTCAATATTAAGTTCATAGTAACTACACACACATTTATTTTGTAACTGGAAACCACTGAACTATATATAGTTAGTTGTTTAGTTCATAATATATTTAAAATTTAGAGTAGTAGTTGTGTGAATACAATTTGTTAGTTCATACCACATACAACCATTTAAAATCAAATCAAATTTACAATTCATTACTGTACATTATTTTCCAACAGTAATATTTAAATACTTATTTGTAATTTAATTTATTTAATTTTCACTTTTGTAAAACTGCAAATATTACATTTCCTTTTTTCTGTTTTTCACCTTTAGAACATTTAAATTTTAATATCATCTAAAATGTCAGGTATGTAGTTGCCAAGAAGCAGTGGTATGTGGTGCTAGAATGACGTACTTACAATTTAAATTCATTCATAATTAGTCATTAGTTTTGGTGTTGGTAAACAAGGTCAGTTGGGTTTGGATACAAATAAAGATCAATTGGATCCAGCTGTCATTCAGTTGTTAAAGGGAAAGAGAATTAAACAGATTGCATGTGGTGAAGCACACTCACTTGCGCTGACCGAGTTTGGTGATATATATAGTTGGGGTCGTGGCAAGGAGGGTGAGTTGGGCCATCCACAGAGAGCTCTGACTGCACCACCTGCACTGATAAAGGCCCTGGAGCACGAGAGAATCATCAAGGTAGCCTGTGGTAACTTCCACTCGTTAGCACTCACCGATACTGGAAAGGTTTACCAATGGGGTCAGCTCCATGAGATTGACGCAAGCAAGAATGGAGTGAAGAATCAGAGTGGTCTGGTGGAGATGACTGGAATTGGTTTCGCCAGCAAAGTCGCAGAGTACTCGCTTTCGCTCTATCTCAATGGTGAGAAGGCTGCCTACGATGAGGAGTCAGAGTCTAGCAATGTACTGCAGGACAATCCCACTGCGAGTGGACACGTTAGCGATGACCAGGAGATACCAGAAGATGAAGAGTTCCTTCCAGAGTCACCTATTGACAGCCAGCAAGAGCAACAAACACAGAAAAATGGAACTAGCGTAGGAGAAATTGTAGATAAGAACCAGTTGACACCAATACTTGTTGATTTTGGATCAAAGAACATCAAGATAGTAGATATCAGTGCCGGTTGGGCATACAGCGCTGCAGTAACCTCAACGGGAAACGTTTTTACATGGGGATTCAATGAAAAAGGACAACTGGGATTGGGTGATCGTTGGTACCACGGTAATCCTAGAGTGATTCGTATGCTTAACAACAAATCAATTGTACAGGTTTCGTGTGGACGTCAACATATGGCAGCAGTAAGCAAATCAGGTGATCTATATACATGGGGACTTGGTGTCTTCGGTCAACTTGGTCATGGAAAATTAAAGTCATTGCTCCATCCAATGAAAGTACTCTATTTCCAAGAGCAACAAAAGAAAATTGCTCATGTTTCGACAGGTGCCAACTTTACTATGGCACTAACAGACTCTGGTGAACTATACTCATTTGGTCATGGAGAATATGGACAGTTGGGAGCAACAGAAGATACACAATATATGGATTGGAATGGTAATGGATCCGAGCGTGAGGATCACTTAAAATACTCCTTGCCCAAACAAGTCAAGGCTCTCGAGAATGTAAAAGTTAAACAAGTGGCCTGTGGACATCTACACACCATCGCAGTAACCACTGATAATGATTGCTATACTTGGGGATGGGGTTCATCCGGTTGTCTTGGACTGGGTGATAGAAAGTTCCAACTGGTTCCACAGCGTGTTCCATCACTCTCTGGTGAGGAAATATCGTCAGTAAGCGGTGGTGAAAAGCACACACTTGTCGTGAGAGCATCTGATACAACAACTTTTGCATTTGACTATAAGCAGTTGGTGAATGATCCAAAGACAAGCGATATTGCATTCTTCGTCCAAAACAAATATGTATATGCACACAAATTATTCATTCGTTCCCGTTGCCCCAAGCTTTTTGGTTCTATCTTGTTTAGCGAGCGTTTCTGTAAATCAAAGTTGGAGTACATCGACGAGTCTGGCTCAATGGATGAAAATTCTGTTAAGAAGACTGTTGTCGAAATTCCTAAAGTCAAGTATCAAATCTGGGTGGCTTTCATGACCTATTTGTACACAGATCACCTTGTCATTGCTCCACATCTCAGAAAGGAGTTATCAGAAGTTGCATCTGCATGGAGTGTCCCCAGACTCGTTAGTCTATGCCATCGTTACAACTATAGATTGCGTTTGACCGATAAGATTCCACCCTCTTCGTTTAGTAATGACATTACAGAGCACATTGACAGTTTCGATTACTCTGATATTCACTTTGAGGTCGCCAACAAAGAGTGCATACCTTCACACAAATTGATTCTTGGCGCTCGTAACCATTATTTCAAGACAATGTTTGAATGTGGATTCCGTGAGAAAGATCAACTTAGTTTCAATGTTGGTAGCGACATTGAAAAAGATTCATTCAAGCTCATGATAGAATATATCTATGGAAATAATGATAGAGTCGTCAATCAAGATAATGCAGTTGACTTGCTTTGTCTTTCAGATCGTTTCATGGTCGAAGATCTAAAGTTGGTCGCTGAAAACTTCTTGGAGAGCATGGTACGTGACAATATCCAACCAATCCTATCCACTATCAAGCCAACATCACCAAGTCAAAAGGATACAAGCGCAACAGGATCATCACCAGACAGCTCCAAAGAAACCATTTCCGAAGACGCCATTATCTCATTTGAAAACATTTGTCTTCTTTTGCAAGTTTCCGATAAGTTCTTAGCCAAGCGATTAAAGAGATTCTGTATGGAAACCATTTCACAATTAATTTCAACCAAGCAAATGACATTCTTTTTTGATATTCTGAAAAAGGTTAGATACGAATCGCCTCAACTCATTAGAGAACTCGATCATTTTGCATCCGTCAACACAACATTGAGCGCCAACCAATTAATTTCACTTATTAGATAGAATGGATATATATATCATTTGTATATATTTATATAAAATATCTATTTATTATCTATTTATTTATGTAACATATACTATATTAGGAAAAATAAAATATAACTTCTTTTATTTGACATAGAAATAGATTAATATTTATTTGTATGAGGATTGTTTTAGTTGCATTTTATTGATATCCATTGTATTGGTTTGCTGAGGTTCTTAAGATGCACAGATCACAACAAATTCCTTTTGACCAATCTTGGGGGATGAATTGACCATCACAGTTGGATGCAGTATATCTGTGACTACATTTTACGGAGGCACAACTTCCATTGACCATTCCAATAGAAACGAATGACACCACAATAAATAATAAATAAAAGTAAAATAAAGTCTTTGACATTTCTAAGTATTACAAATATTGCAAAATACTAATATATAATAAATAAGAGTTTAGAGTAGTAATTTGTAAAGTAAATGTCATTTAATTACGTCAAGTTACCATTTCAATTTCAAAATAAAAGGAAGGTTTATTAATTTATTTTGAGTTTGCGAGTTTATTAGTAAATACATTAGATCCCTTTGGATTTCAAAATTGATCTATTAGATATAAAATGTAAAAACCATGGTTCCATTTCACATGACTTAATCTTGTACAACCAAATTGTTCTTGTTCTGTAGAATTTATTATTAATTTTAACTTACAAGGTGAAATTCAATTTTGAATAAGATGGTTTGTTCCCTTATAAACTATTATTTTTTTATATGAATAAAGTATGATTAAAAAGATTTGATAATTAAAATATTTATTAGCTTTTTGTGTGAGAATGTGTAAAAAAACAATTATTTGTAGATATTCAAATGAATTTTATTTTGATGTGATTTGAAATGATATTGGTGTGAATCCACGCTTAAATGAAAACAAATTACTTTCTCCTTTTTTCTTTTTTTGCTAGTTAATTATTAGAATTTCTAAAATGAGATTTATAAATTTCTGTATTCTTATTTTGCTTTTCAATTTTGTTAGTTTAACCCATATTAAAGAAGATCTTTCGATAGTAAAGATTGATGATGGTATTCTCCAAGGACAGGTCTTTAAGAAGTACAGAGTTTTTTATGGTGTAAATATTTAATTCCAATAAAAATATTATCAGTTGAAATATTGATAATAAAAATCTAAAATAGATACCATATGCTGCACCACCTATTGGAGAACTAAGATGGCAACCACCTGCTCCTCCACTAAAATGGGAAGAAATTAGAGATTCTACTTATTTAAGACCATCTTGTCCTCAAGATAGATCTAGAGATATACAAAACTTGCCATTAAATGGCACAAGCGAAGATTGTCTTTATATGACGATAAGAACACCAGTTCCCTTATCAAAGAACTTATTCCCTGTTTTTGTAACTATTCCTGCTGGTGGTTTTATTCATGGTACTTCAGATGCAGCCGGTTATAATACAACAGGATTTGCAAAGAAAGGCATTGTATCTGTTACTTTTGGATATAGAATTGGAGCATTAGGATTTTTAGCAAATGATGATGAGAAAATAGCTGGAAACTATGGATTTTTAGATCAAAATGCAGCCTTGAAGTGGGTACAAAAAAACATTGAAAAGTTTGGAGGTGATCCGAATCGAGTGACTCTTGGTGGATTTTCTGCTGGTGCTATGTCAACATTAACTCATATTCTATCACCAATGTCATCAAGATTATTTCAAAAAGCCATAGTTCAAAGTGGTCATTTAACTACTAGTTTTAAAACCATGGATTTTTATAAAGATAAATACCAAAAAATGGCACATTCTTTCAACTGTTCTAACCTTGAGTGTATGAAATCAGTTAGTGCAGATGATATAGTCACTGCTCAACTACAATTGCAAAAGTTTAATATTTCAAAACCGCTAGACGCAATGACTTTTTGGTCACCTATTATACAAGAAGGTGTTCTTCCAGGTAGAGTTTTCTTAGATATATAAGTAGAAATTTTAAACTAACTTTAATATCTAGTTTACCCAAGTATTGGATTTAAAAATGGACTTTTTAACAAAGTTCCAACCCTTATAGGACTAGTTAAAGATGAAAGTGACTATTTTATTTATGGTTCTTTTAAAATGTATATTAAAAATTGTTTATATCCATTCAACTAACTAATTGTAATTACTTTTTAATAGTCCCATTGATTTTTACACTATTAAACTTTTTATGGACAATTTCTTTCCAACAAACAACGAAAAAAAAATCAACAAGTTGATGTCTTTTTACCAATCAACTACTTCTGATGGTACAAGAACCATGATAAATTTTATATCAGATTTAGTTTTTAATTGCCCAACTCAATTAATTTTGAAACAACTCATAAAGTACCAAGTTCCAACTTACAACTATTTATATACACATATTAATTCTATTAATCCATTTCCTACATATAAATATTATTGCAAAGATAAATCTTGTCATGGAGATGAAGGTATGATATTTAAAAATTTCTATCTAAATACAATACTAATGCATTTAAAGTTCAATATGTTTATTCCTCTTTTAAATCGAATGGATTTACTCCTAACCAAAATGAGATCTATCTTTCTAAATTTCTTTCGAATTATTGGGCAAACTTCATTATAAATGATGATCCAAATGTTGGATACCATGTACCAATGAGATGGCCACTCTATTTTGAGAACTCCACTGTCAATTCATTAAAATTGGATGTAGTTCCAGAAGCTTTCCAAATGAACCATACCTGGACATGTGATTTTATTGAACAAATTGGATATGAAAAATTTTCATAGGAAACAATAAAGAAATACTATCCTATAACTATATAATTACAATTTATTAATGTGTAGCGGAATCTAATTTTTTTTCAGCAGTTGAAATATTTTTTAATTCATCCAAGTGATTTGTCGCTCTGGCAAGTGAGTATATTGTTGATAGTACAGGCTTGATTGCATTTTCCCGCATATTGTGAAGATCGAAAGGGAAAAATAGGTCATTCTTGTCAACACCAAGCGATGCACACTCCTGAAGGAACAGGTCAATGTTGTTCACCTGTTTATAGGCTTGCGGTAGATTATTAATCTTTTTGATACGATCTGGCACAAGTGCATTAATAAGTCGGCACAACACCACTCCACTTTGAAGGTGTTTGAGAAGAGGTTCACCATACGGATGAAGACTTTCTTCCTCCAGCTTACAATCAAGTACCTTTTGAATCCAGAGCTTCACATCTTCTTCCTGTTCTTGAGTTGTTCTATTGAGTTGTTTACCTGTTGGAAGTGGTGGTTTGCGAATTCCTGCAGATTGTTTCAATGGTGGGCTATTGGTGTTGCTAGCCGGCAACTCGCTTATACTGGTGAATGAGTGCTTAATGTTTGGAGTGGCAGATTTTTTGATTGGCGAGGATGTTAAACTAAACGATGGTGCCGGAGTAGATGTTGAGTTGGCACGGGCTCTAGTGGATTTTGTTGGGTAGATGGCTGGCTGAGGTTGGTAGAGTTGGAGGCTGATAGATGCGAGTTGCTATGGCGATTTGATTTGTTTGGTGTTGAGTGTTGAGTTGTGGTTGGGTTCGATTTATTTGACGAAGATTGAGTTGATTGCATAAAAGAAGTGGAGCGACGAGAAGGAGAGGGTGACAAGTTTGGAGAAGATGATGAAGAATTTGATGGAGATGAAGCTGATGAAATAGATCCACGTTGTCTTGGCGAGGATGGTGCTGATTTTGAAGAAACAGTATGTGAATTGCTAAGGTGATGAAGCGAATGTGTAGATGATGAAATATTTGCAGTAGTTGAAGAGGCAGATGATGTATTGGGAGCCGAAGGAGAAAGTAGTAAAATAGGTGGTAATCTTAAGGATGAAGGAATAAGTGAGTTCATGTCGGGATTGGAAATAGCTTTTGAAAGCATGCTGCCTCCATTTTCGAATGGAGTAAGATTTAGTTCTAAAGAAGTTGATTCATGTATATGCTGATCATCCACTACACTGATTGGATCAATTTCAAAAACTTTTGGATTCTTTTCAAATTGTTTTATAATACCTATTAAATCCTATAGGTGAAAAGAAATGTTTAATTGAATGAACTACTTCTACTTTTACTTCTTGGAGATAAATACATTTTTAAGTTGTAATATGTTGGTAAATGTGCTGTTATGCATGTAAAGTTCAGGATGTTTAACTCTGGTATTTAACTGTGAATGAAATATTTCAGAATTAATTTTTCCAGTTCCAAATGGCGCTAGGAAATTATATGATGCTTACAATTGGCGAGCTTGGAGTCTCATTTGATTTGTTGAGGCTGCTGTTATTTGATAGATTTGCATTCTCTTTCAATTTCTTAACCAGGAGATAGAGCTCTTCAACTTCTTCATCAATAAGCAGTCTCCATTCTGTAAATGCGTGTACTATATCAACATCTGCACCATTTAAAGGACTGCTGCAACTGCTATTGTTTGGAGGTGTGCTGCTCTCTTGTTGGCTGTGTAGTAGACCGTTCGTATTGAATTTGCTGAGTGAATGCAGATTACTGTTCATTTGATCTCTTGTACTATTAAAATCCTTGAGAAAACTATCGATATCTGAAGCAATTACATTATTTATTCTTTGCAAATCCAAATTATAATCACTGACGAGCTGTTGATGGATTTTGTCATTATTCTCGTTCAAACTACTGGAGCCAATTCCAAAAGAAAAAGAAGATGAGGATTGGTCAGTGATCCTCAGCTGGCTTGAGACATCATCTATCTCTTGATCCAACAAAACAATATCATTATTTAGCTCTTGTATTAAATCATCTAAACTAATCATTTACTACTATCTTTCAAACCTATATACTAAGCTACCACTAACTACTTTCTTATTCCATAAAGTTTAAACTTTCTTATATATCTATAAAACTATAAATATTGTATAGTATTGTTATTGTAAACTACTTTATAAACACAATAGAGAATTTAATACTCAAAAGTGTTGTTGCTTAATTCTATCTAATCAAAAATCAATCAGTAGTAGTCAAAAATTCACCCACAAAGATTGGGTAAAAGACTTTTTCAAATAAAAAAATTTACAATAATGATCATTTCAACAGGTGATCAAAGTTCTTTAAATAGTTTATTTAAAAGTTTCACTGTATTTGTTCTCTAATGAAATTTAAGAATCTTGCAGCATATTCAACTGGATCGACAGATGATATTTCACCTCTGTTGAATAATGATTTATAGGTATGTTCAATTTGTTTTCGGAAACTATACAACATCAAAATATCTATGATTCCCATGAAATAGTATTCGCCCATTGCTACTCCATTTTCATCAATTCCTTGCATACCACCTTTATCATGCTCGAATATCGATATTCTAAAGTTTTAAGATTTTTTGTCCGTTAGTATCAGCGTTAAATTGTTGATTAGAATGTATACATACTTTGGTTGAATACGTGGTTTAGGACTTGAGGCATTGGGCAAAAGTGGTGGAAGATGACTGTCAAGTGGCCTCATATATTCGGAGTTCTTTCTTTGAAGCTGTGCTGGTGCATCACTAATATTATTTTGTACATGGGCATGAGCAAGGTGTTGTTGAAGTGTTTGTGCTTGTTGTGCTTTTTGTGCTTCTTGCTGAGCCTGTTGCTGTTGAAAGTATTGTTTTGTTTGTGCTATCGACCTGATTCTCTTGGAAGCTCGCAGATCATTTCTATCTTCATCGTCTGATGAGGAATCGTCGGTATAATCATCATCTCCCCCACTCGATGATAGGTCCTCATCCATGTAGGGAGATGGAGGTATATCATCCTTTTTTATATCTTCTTTTCGATGCAGTCCAATCAAAAGACTGTAGTCCATGATATTGAGTTTGACAAGAAATTTACAATCCTCGCCAAGTTGGTGCATAAATAGTTTCTTTCGATCAGGACCTAGATGTATCTTGACTCCTAGACGACGGAAATCCATGTCTTTGTAAGTTGGATTCTTCTTTTTCTGCTCCTCTGGTGAAAGTTCTCTGCCTACTGTAGAGCCTTTCAAATCGAATCTCATTGTAAGTGGTTTAGGAGTACACAAAAGATTCTTCATGACCAAGAATCTGACCTGTCTTCCATTCCTTGGACGAACTCTGTGAAGACCAAAGAATCTTGTCAGTAAACTATTTGGATTTCTTTTCATATGCTCGTAGTACTCGGGAAGCAGTGATCTCAGCAACTTAGCTTCTCTTTTTGGAATTGTTTTCAATACATATTGATTATCGTAAGAAAAGAAGAAGATACTACCACTCTTTCCTGGGGTAGAAACCTCATTCCATGGTTTGCACAAAGAATATATATAGGATTGTGGATCGATATTAAATAGTTCTCTCAGTCTGGAGAAGGCATGTGGACAATAGTCCTTAAAAGTAAAAGTTCCAGGCTGTCCTTCGCTGTTTCATATCAATTATAACGACCATTAGTAAAAACTTTATAGAAAGTACTGATTTGATACATACATTACTGGTAAAACATGATGTAGTGAGGAAAAAAATTGATCTGAATTCTCACCAATGGTTTGATGTGATGTTTTGGAAATACAATTTAAGATTCCAGTCTGAATGGTTCTCATCAGAAGCCATGAAGGATGACCTTTGAAAATTGTTTCTCCAAGACTGTTCTTTTTATGCTCAAGATGTAATCTTCTTTTCTTCTTCTTTATCTTTCTCCTCTTTTTCATTAATTTACGTTCTAATTCATCCTTCTTCTCTTCTTGCTCCTGCATTGCTTCTTTGAACTCCTTTTCTAACTTTTTCTCTTTTTTCTTCTCTTTCTTTGTCAAATTGGTTGTACTTTCGCTTAAATTCTTTTGCTCATTCGATATTTCACCTAATGGTGGGATATATGGCTGGGAATCATTTCTTCCTCCACTAACAGAGCTTGAAAGATCATCAAATAGCAAACCACTATTTTTCTTTTGATCTTTGAACAATCCATTTATACTGCTTTTCAGACTAATATCATTCGGAGGTACATAATTAATGGTTGTTTGGATATTTCCGCTTCTTGTTGTTGTAGTGGTAGATTTGGTTGGTCTAGAGTCGGGTGTTGGTGAGAGTATTTCTCTATATACTACACGAACAGTATCATGAGGTGAAAGTGGGACATCGACCATCTCTTCTGGCTGATTAGATAGCAAAACAGGTGATTCTGAACTAATTGTATCTTTTAAATCTCTTGGTGATTTTAGCAACCTGTTATTTCCCAAACTAGTTCCTACTCCTCCATTTATATTTAAAAAACTCATTGGTTGAACTAATAAAGATGTATTTTTTAGCTTTAATGGTTTCAACATTTTCCGTTGCAGCATTTGAATTAGTTTGATCCTTTAATATACAAGTTAGTTGTGAGCATAAAATTGGACCTAAGTTATTATAATTTGATAAAACTTACATCTGATGAAAAAACAAAGAATTCGTCTTTGTGATAAATCATGTTATCTTTACCGCCAAAATCTTCATTTTCATTGAGAGGTCCATCCTCTCCACTCAATGAAGACATGGCAGGTATTGATGAATTGGAAGTTGGTAAACTATCCATTGGAGTTTCATTCGATGATGATGGAAGTGATGAGACTAAATGACTATGATTAGGATTATTTTGAATGAAATCATGATAATTACTTAGGTTATTCATTTCCTGAACCACTCTAAATATATTATTTACGATTTATCTATTTTTAATCTATCCTATTACTACTACTACTACTATTTAATACAATATATAATGACAATTAGTTCAAAGATTATTTAAATAATAATCTTTTGGTAAACATTTATTAAATTATTATAAATTCTTAAATTATTTATAAATCTAAATATTTAGCTTAAAATAATTTTAAAATTGGGAAAATAGACAAGAATACAATATAGGATTACCAATTGGCGTATGAATAGGATAGAGGATGGATGAGGAAGAGAGTGAGTGGTGGTAGAGGTAGTGTTGGTGGGAGTGGTGTTTGTGGGAGTGGTGCTATTGGTGGTTGTGGGTTAGTAAATATGAAATATAATTCAAAGAGAAGAGATATTTATTTAAATGATTAAATTAAAAGTTGTTAGTAAAAATATGGAAAAGAAATGAATTTGTAATGAATGATATTTAGATTCCCAAGAGCTATGTCTTTCTGGTGTTGTTTGTTGTTTGTTTGTTTGCTTGTCGGTCTGTCTAATTGAGTAAGTGTGGGTGATTCATCATATGCTGTTGCTGTTGATTGTGGTATGGATTTTGAGGATAGAAGGGTGAGGTAAATTCGGTTTGCTATGTGTTGAATCCAACCATAGTGATGAATGCAATGCTATAGAGAAGATGTAGTTTGCTTTCTGTTTTATTAAATATAATTTCTGATGTTGTTAAGCATGATTAATGTAGAGAAATATTGCAACGTGGAGCTGGATTAGATTAGTGTGGTGATAAAACTTCAAGAAGTACCAGAATGGAAAGACAGCTATTCAGAAATTAAAACCCTATTTGTTGGAAGGTCAAACGCAAAGTAATGATAAATTTATTTAATATTTCCTTTACTTAGTTTGCTGATGGTGGTAAATATTTGGTGTGTAAATGAACGAGGATGTGGTTGTCTGACAAGAAAGCATGTCAAATAGCGGGGACATGATACATTATTTTTGAAGATTTTATAATCAATACATACAATGAATTTTAAATAAATTATATTTATCTAATAGATGAACAATCATCAACATTAATTAAGAAAATTTCTAAAACAAGTAACAGCAAAACAACAACAACCAACTAATAATCAACCTACCTTACACCTACGCATTATATATCATCAGAATAATCTAAAATCACCTAGAATATTCAACTATTAATTGAAGTTTCTAGTAGAATTTAGCTTATAATTCTGCCTTTTTAACTCTTGTTTGATTAAAATCTATATAGACTTTACTGAAACAACAACAACAACAACAACAGTTATACTATAATACAATTCTTTATTGTACTTCTGATTGATGATTTACATTAAATCATGATGACGATGGAGAACCTTCTTCATTCATTCATTCATTTCACACTTTGTTACTTAAATACAGTACAGATTGAGTTCTGACATTTGTTAATCATCTTTTGTGAAATATCTTCTCGCTACATAATATATATATATATGAATATATACAATAAACACTACATTTCTTTCAATCAATATTAAATGATGTAGCAAAATCAAATTCCTGTTGATAATAGTAAATGATAAGAGTCAATATGCTTCTAATGTAACGCATTGTAGAATCATTCTTTTGATCAAAACATATAAATATTAAGAAATTGAGAGATGAATGGTATTTGATAAAAACCTGGTTTTCCAATACAAAGAAAGGACACTGATTCAGCCAACCAGTTGGGTCAACTATAATGGTAGTCTGGCAGAAGTTCAATAAAAAAATTCCATCACACTTTCTTCAATCGAATCTAAATAGTTCCATTTGATAATAAACAATTAAAAAAAATGAAAATAAAAAAGTTTTTTCGTGAGGAAGTGGTGTGTGTTTGATAAAAATATTTATATTTTAATTATATTTATTTATTTACTATTATTAATTGTTATTATTTGATATTATACTATAATTTAGATTATATTATCATATTATTTAATAATAGATAGATAATTGAAAAATGGGTTGCAATCAATCAACTGCCAAAGGTATGACTCCTCATATATAGAGCTTTGTCGATGATACATACTATACCATTAGCAACACAATAACAACAACAACAACAATTATAATTCTCAACGTTGAAGTAGAAGGATAAGAGAGATAGCTTGATACAAGATAGATGAGCATTTTGATTATATGAGTGTAGAGTTGTTGCACTCGTGTTGTTAATAATATTAGTATTAAATAACTTGTACTAATTAGATATCTTTGTATTATAGACAAACAAGAGGACAGACAAAGAACTCAACCAGCCAACAACGCTGGACAATCAACACAAACACAAACAGCTTCTAAACAAATTGGTGTTCCAAATCAAGAGAATGAAAAAGAACCAGACGTTTCCTACTCTCAAATGAGAGAGATGGACAATGACTTCTTCAAAGACATTATCGATAGAACTGCTCAGAAATTCATTGATGTATCAACTGTTGGTCCAGATGCTAAAGACGCATTGCTTGGAGGAGACAAAGACTACAGGTAACTAATGATCAATTGTTAAAGATGAAAACAACACTGCATACTGATAGCCTGCTTTACACTATTATAAATATAGTTCACAAATTAAAGAGACAACCATCAACAAATCAAATATTTTATACTCATTGCCACATTTATCACAAAGCTGTCAAACATCCAACTTACATAATCTTTTATCCCAGCCTGTACCATTTGATAATGAATTGGTAAATACATCTGTTTTAATAACAATTAATGTTAGGTTACTAATTAACATTACTTTATTCAATAATAATTCAGATGTCACGTTGTTCATCCAGTATATCTGCAGCTGTTAATAATATCAATATCAAGGATTGCGGAGAATTGGTTGTATTTTTCAATCAAAGCTTAAGTTAGACAATGAATAAATAATATTATCAATCAATCAAGTCAGTCAATAGAAATTCAACTCCCTTCCCCTTTTATCTAAACGACAAAACATCCAAACAACAACAAAATCAACAAACCATTTAGATATGAACTAAATAACTGTCAACAACTATATTATATTATTATTATTATAAAACACATCAACTTTATCACTTCACCCTTAATACAGAAAGAAATAGAAAGATATATTTAATCTATACAATTAAAAGTTATCTTTTTGGTTTCATTTTAGATTTATGTTCACATAATTTAATCTGTTATATATTTTAAATTAAATTACTTCTTATTATACATGATGTCTGATAGTTGTGTTATCTTTTGTTTAAATTCATTCAACACTTGATCCTAATTGATTTGAATAATTTGCTTATTAGTATGAAAATAGGTGGGGAATCAATTGGTTTGGTGATATTTACAACAGTGGGAGGCATGTCTGTGTTTCTGTTTCTAGTATATCTGGTCCAAAATGTGATTTGGAAGAGATAGGAATGGTAGAAACTGCTAAACTCTTCGCTAAATGATACGTCGATACCTTCATTCATCAGATCGTACAGCAGAAGCTCACGATTCCTCAGGTTACTCACGAACGAGTAAAACTCCTCAGTGCCACTCGTTGATTTGAATTGTATAATCTCTGTTTGTTTGCCTTGCTCTGCTGCACGGAAGAGTCTGTCGATGATGTGATCCTTGATGCGCTGCAAGGTGTCGCCGACCTCTGTCCTTGTACGCTGTAGCGACACTTTGAAGAGCCGCTCCCCCAGCGTCGCTGATTCATCCATTCCATGGCTGCCCGTTAAGCCGTATTTCGTTGCGATTGGAAGTTGGAAAAAGTCTATTTCTTTTTGGAGTTGACGCCAGTTGTATCCAGGTGGCGGTTCTATTTCACCGCCAGTCCTGTAGAAGTCGAGAATCGCCTCAAACAAGGTGGAAGACCTATCGAAAAAGAACTCGCCATTCTCATCAGGACACAGCAAGTGCTTATTTCTATCGCTAAACATGACGCCCAACAGCGAGGTTGGATAAGCACCAAAAGTAGATTTATATGTTTCAAATCTTCTACCACCAACATTCAATACAACTCTATCTTCATTTTCTTTCTTGACTGGCATCATTTGTTTACTATAATTATTATTATTATTATTATTATTACTGCTACAACTACTATTACAATTATTACATTCTATATTATTACATTCAATTATATTATTAGTATTATTATTATTATTATTATTACTATTCATCTTTTATAAAATATATATCTTTCATGAATATATTGTTGTTTGCAGTGATTGTAATACTTGATTTATCAAGTATTGTTATATCATTTATGTATTTATATGTATATATGTTGGTTGGATTGTTGTTTTAGTCGTTGTTCACAAACTGAGCAATCTTTGCTTTTTATTTTTTTTTTTACTTAGCTGAATGATAAATATTATCACAACATTTCCCACTTTTGTAATACAAAACCAAATCAATATGGAATTGTTTTTGATGATTGATATTGATGTGATCTGAAGTAGGTACATCAAGATTGATCGATTCTAATATGTTAATGCTTAGAAGTTCCGTAGAATGGCTAATACATTTATTTTTGGAGATGATAACTAAAAAAAATAAAGGATCCTAATGTGAATTCAATTGTGGAATAATCAAAATAAGATAACTATAATTTAATTATATTTAATTTAGGATATTTATTTATTTAAACAAAATATTCTTCATTAAAAATATATTATTTAGATATTTTTTTGATTTATTAACTGGTAATGCAATGTTAATCATTAAATTTAGAGTTCTCCTGTTTTCAAATTTGTAACGAATAAAATATCAAAATTTTGAATTCAAAAATTGCTATTAAAAGGTTGGGCAAATTAATATTAACTTTAATATTTCAAAAAATCATATATTATTGTAAATAGATTCTAAAATTATATATATATACTCTTTTTTGTAGATATTGTAATATATATATTATATCTATCTATCATCATAGCTATCTTATTTATATTTATTAGTAGTAGGTTTTTAATTTCTATCTGTATGTATATTGTATTGTTTTAAATAGTAAAAAGTAAAATCAAAGTATCGTTATTGTATAATGCAGTCAAACAATAATAATAAAAATAACAAACAATAACAACAATACCAATAGTAATAGCAATAATAAAATAGCAATAGTGGGATTAGTAAACAGCTAAGTAGTAGTCTAGGTTTCGTCAAAACCAATCGATATAAAGAGTAATACCAGCAAAAATGGCAGTAGAAGTGGGAGTTTGAGTGGTGCTAATAGCAGTAGCAACAGCAGTAGCATTGGCAGTGGCAGTGTGAGGAGACTGAGCTCGTCACAACCTATTAATATACCTATTAAGAGCGGAAGTCACAGCAATAGTAGTAGTTATAATAGTGTATCACCCCGAAACTACTCTAACATTGGCAACAACAACAACAACAACAACAATATGCTGAGGAATTCGTCGTCGTTTTCACCATCGACTTCGCCAAATTCGCTGTTCTTCAAGCCATCTCCCCCCACTATCTTGCTGCGTCCATCTCCTCCCCCAGTTCCTTCAAGCCACCTTCACCCTCTGCTAGCTTCCTCCGACCTATAAGTCCCTTGTCAATGTCACCGGCGTCAGCTTCTCCGTCCCCAAGAGGTACTTCACCCTTTCTTGTGCCTTCATCGCCACACAACCTAAATTTCATGTTCAACAAAGTGCCCCCCAAACAATATGGCACCTCTCCTTCTCTTTCGTCGTCATTTAACAGGACATCTCCATCTAGCAGTCTAGGTAGCAGTAGTAGTACAGTCAACAGCAGCAGCGGAAGCTTTGGAAGTAGTGGATTTGGCAGCTTTGGACGCACTGTATCAACTTCGACAGCTGGCAGTCAGCCAACTAAAGTAACAGCTACATCGAGCACAAAGAAAGATATAGGATTCAACATCAAGCCTACAACATCGACAACTACAACTACAACAGCAACTAAATCGAGTACATCTACATCGAAGCAGTCTCAGCAGCAAATTAAAGTTAAGCAGGAGGATGAGGATGTTTCAGATATGCCTACAGAGTCAGATGAGGAACTTACAGATGTAGCTCCTGATGAGGAGTATCAGGATATGAAGACAATTGATAAGTTTGAGGAGGAACTGTATCGTGAGTTATCACCTGTTATCGATACTGAAGATGATAAACCTACATCATCAACTGCATCGGCGACAAGTGGAGGGATTGGCACAAGGAAACGATCAGCGGAGAAAGAGAAAGAACACTATGTCGATATAGCTACATTAACACCGGAGAAAATTAAGCTTATGGCAACTGAAGGATGGATAAAGAAAGACCCAAGATTTCATCAAGTCGATACAAATTACAAGATTATAATGGATTTACATGAACGCTACAAAAACGAGAAAGAGAAGAAAGAAAAAGAGAAGGAACCAGTCATTAAATCACCACTTTCATCACCAACCAAATCACCCAAATCACCCAAATCACCAAGCATTGTAAATAGTAATAATAACAACAACAACAACAATAATAATAATAGTATAGAAGCAACTGCTGATCAAAAGAATATAAAGAATTACTTGATACAAACACGCAGCTGGATCAGGAAAGTCACTTACCATCGCATCGTTGGTATTCAACTTGTATAGACTGCGCGATGGTGACAAGCCAATGTATGATTTGATATTGGTCCTAAATGATCGACTCCATTTGGATACACAGCTGGGTGGAGTAATCTCCGGATTCCTCAAGAACAACAGCTGCAAGTCATATTGCCATGTGAACGTTGCAAAGAATCTTTCATCAACAATCAACACTGGAAAGACACGTGTAGTCATTACTACCATGCAAAAGTTTGTCAATATCATGGAGGATCCATCGGTCTCCCAGTTTGACATGTCCTCTTTCAAAGCAAAGAAGATTGCCCTGATAAGTGATGAAGCACATCGCACACATGGAAAGACTATCACACGTAATATACACAAGTTGCTGACTGGCGAAATGAGACAGAACTCAAAAAATTACCTATTTCTGCTTCACATGCACACCCACACCACGCTGTCTCGAGATGTTTGGAGAGCACCGTGGCAATACTCGTGTGCCTTTCTACTGCTACTCTCTGGAGCGTGCGCTCTCTGACGGTCTCGTCATCAATGTAATCGAGAACTATACGACAGTTGCAATACTGACAAAGATAACAGCAAGTCCGAGGAGGTAGTGGACGAAAAGCGAGCATCTTACCATCTCCTTACCAATGCCAGGAATGATAAGCGTATTCTCACTGAGAAATCATCCTATATCATCAAACATTTTCTTAAGATTCGAAAACATAATCAACAATGATCAATTCAAGGGTAGAGCTATGCTAGTAACTAGCACTCGTAGTCAGATTCTACTGTATAAATCTATCTTGGAGAAGATGGTGAGAGCGCTACCAAAGGAGCAGAGATTCGACATCATTGCCTCATTCTCCCCCTTTATCGTTGGCAAGAAAATCAAGGATGAATCTAGTCGTGCTGTGAATGGAAAATATGCAAACTACTGCAAGGAGCGTGATGGTATCTCTCAGATTCTCAAGAACGATACAAACCACAAAGTACAGCTGATAATTGTTGCAGATAAGCTGCAAACTGGTTTTGATGAGCCAAGCCTCGCTGTAATGTATATTGATAAAACATTGAGGGATCAAACGCAGTCCAAACTTGGGACGGCTGAGCAGAACTGCTCCTGGAAAAACAGCCAGTTATGTTGTTGACTTTGTAAATACACGTGAGGATATCTCTGATTCCTATGGCAGCTATTGGCGTGAGACAGTTCTGAAAGGTGCCACGAAGCAAACTTTCAATGAATGAGGCTCTCCAAGGTGCTTCGAAAACTTAACTCGATCGAACCTTTAGCCAAAGGAAATCTAACAGGAATCGATCGACTATATCATGCAAGATGACGAACAGGCGCAAAAAAGAAAAAGAGGTCTGGCAGTATTGTTGATGACCTTGCCACTTTCTTGGATCTCTGTAACCAACTCCAATGGGACAAACTCTTCCTCTCCACTGACCTATAAGTTTGCATTCTATCTCCGTGATTCTGTTGTTCTGAACGCAACCAACAGAATATACAAATCAAAAAGCTTAAAGGGTAAATTGAATTTTTATAACCATCCACTTTTATAGCCATGGCTAATTTGACCTAACAATTATTATGTTCAAATTGACAGATTCTTGTTAAGTGTAGAAAATCAGGCGATCAACTATGGTGAAACAGTTGGAAAGATCGAGGTCCCAAGTGGTGATACAGCATTGGGAGCAAGCTCATACAAACATAAGGTAAAACAAACTTTAGTCGACATGTTGATGCACTCTAACAATCATTTATTAGACTAATTTAAATAGGAATGCAATGTCATCTGGACAGGTTATTCATAATTTGAATAATGCAGATGCATTTAGAGTCGCCACTATATTAGCGGATAATCCGACAATCAGTTCTAATCCAAGGGAAGATACAATGGATTTGGATGCAGATGGACTGGAGTTTGCACGTCAGATTTGGTCCGCCAACCCAACTATCAAGCTTCACAAACGTTTCCTAACAGATGACAATGAGGATTCATGGGTCTAACTCCAAATCAACACTGAAGGAAGAGGACACAATCGAACAATCAATTGATTTGATGGTTGATTTTGTTGTTAGAAATGGTCCTGCCTTTGAAAATCTTGTTCATAAGCCAGTCTTTGCATAATGTTTTTTCATTCTTGGACCCAGCCAATCCTTCAAATAAGATCTACAAGGAAAAAACTTAATCTTGCACTTAAGAAGCAAAATCAACCAAAACTTTGAGCATCCACTTCCACTACCTGCTGCACTGCCTCCCTTAAAGACTTCTGGTATACTATCGACCCTGGCAGCTTCTGGATTCTTAACTACTCCATCAACCTCTGCTGTTCACCAACAACAACAACAACAACAACAATCTCAGAGCAGCAGTAGCTCAAACACTGACATTGTAATGTCAGATTCGTCGAGTATACTTGCCAAATCCACCAATCAAGCATCATCAGCTCTACTCCAGAGCATGGAAATTCCACTCCCAACTAATCTCCCAGTTGTCGCACCAGAATTGATTATTGGTAAGCCTCACTCTGCTGGAAGAGGAGATTGTCTGCTGGGTGATTGTATTCTCTCTTTCTGTCATGACATGGAGTCAAAGGACCCTGGAATGAGAGTATTCGCCGTCCAAACACTACAAAAGATGTCTGCTGAAGGTATACACAAGAACACTATTCATGAGGCTGTTGGATCCATCAACAAACTACTTCTGAACCGTTTTTGAGGGCACGAGCACCAAAATGATTGCTTTGGATCTGCTGGCTACGATTGCATACAATGACGAGCCAACCATCCTTCAAATCCTCGAGCACAACCTCATTGGAACATGTATCAAGCTAATATGTAGCGGTGAGGAAGCACTCAAAGCCAAATTCCTGCAGGTTCCTCACTACCATGTCCAAAAGAAGTATCAATTGTCTCTTCATTACACGAGAACCAAGGTATTCCAGCAATCGTTTCACTTCTGGGACAGCTATGACTACTTTGTCACAGAGAATGCACTTCGTCTCCTAACTGCACTGTCAAGTGAGGAGAGATCAATCAAATCAATCCGTCCACTGATTGACCCTACGATGTGGAGCAGACTCGAGCCACCACAAGATCTTAAGTATTCAAGAGTTGACTGGCCAGCTTAAGGCTTTGATATCTGGATCGAAGCGGACTCATCAACAGTTCCAACCACTGATATCAAACACCAAAAGAATCAGATCATCCAGTCAAACTGTGCTTACTAAATCAAACTAATCAATCAATCACAAGTAAAACTTTGTAAATTTATCAATCAATTAAATTAAGATACTACTATATGGTTCTTATACAATTCTTTATCTCTTTCATTCATTAATTGACATTTTAGTTTGCACAAGTTGTTGGTGTTGTAGTTGTTGTAGTTGTTGTTGAGGAGTTGGATGAAATGGTATTGATCATAATTGACAACCATTTTCATCTCAAAGTAGACATGATAGTCTAATATTAACTTTGTAAACATGAAGAATGTAAATTCTCAATGTATCTAGCTATAAAGCAAAGTTGTACTCTTGACGCTAATGTGATGACTGGATACTTAACTCTTTCCCTTTTTAGAGTATTTCGATTTCTTCTTTCCTGACTTCTTTTTCTTTAGTTCCTCGATAATCAATGATGTAGGTTGTTGCTCTGTAAAGAAAGAAATAAATTGCATTAGAATGTGCTCACAGAGGAGCTATCACAAATAACATACTCTTCTCAATTGAATTGACAAGGGATTCTAAACTAGGTGGTTGTACCTCTGGAGCATTCAATTGCTGGAGGAAAAGTTAGGTAAGTCTTTGAGGTCTCGACAGTGTTGCAATGCTTGTTGTTAGATGGTCTTGCCACACTGAGATTGTAAAATAACCTTCTCCAGAGTGGAACGCTCTTCCACACCTCTGCTATTGACAAAAGGTCTTCCATCCATATAGTCAATGAAAGCATCGACGCTAGACTTGTTGATCTTTACATAACATCTTGTTGGTGTATTCTCTTTGGGACTACATATAACAACAACAACAAAAAAGAATCAATAATCAGTATAAATGATAATCATAGTTGATAATAATAATAATAATATTACCCCGAGAAACCTTGTATATATTCTATGATTTGGACTTGCTCTTGATTAAATGATTGTGAAATCAAGTTTAACAGCTTTGATTCCTCAAGGTTAAAAGGTAGATTTCTTATAACATAGGTATCTCCCATTTATTGAATTTGAACAATCGCTGCTATTCTTATCTTCTTTCTTCCTTGCTAAACTAGTTCGTGTCACGATGCGGCAATTACTTGTATTACTAATGAATCGGAGATATTGAATCAGATGCTACTAAATATATTTTAGAGTCTCTAATTTTGATTGATAACAAAGCAAAAAAAAAAAGCCCATTGTTCATCACTAAATTTTCATTGCAATATTTCTCATCTTAATGATTTTCTCGGTTGCTCATGAGTTATAATTAATTATTATAACTGGACAAACTACATATCGACATGAGGATAACAAATGAAAGCTATATAAATAGATAACTTCGAAAATCATTCAATGTAAATTATAATCTGTAATGCTATTAAAACTTAGTGTAATGTTTTTAAGATATTTTATTATTTTATGAATTAACTCTCATGAATCTGATCAAATAACTCGTTAATAAAATTGTTATTTGATGCATTTAGACAATAATGCATTCATTCCATTTTCTATATCATTTAGATGTTATCATTCTTGTTGAAAAGATACATCTATAATCATATCATATGATTTGATATTTTTTAATTGAACAATAGTTACCACCACTATGACCCAAATCCAATCAATTTTATTATCATAAAGTTTGTGGTTTATAAAAATTAGTTGAAATTTAAAAAATCCGCAATGTCAAAACCTTTGAATCCAAAAGTCAACAAAACCAACAAACCTTCAAAATCATTCATTAAATTAACTCTTTATATTTATTATCAATAAAGGAGGTTAGCACTCAACAACAACAATACCAAATTATATATTTATATATATTATTTATTCACTAAAGTGTATCATAGTATTATTAGTAAATAACTTAAACCTTAAGTTAATTAATATCAAATCAAATCAATCACCACCCACCCACTCACTCACCCACCCATTCCAACTCTATACATCTTAGAGATTTTCATTAGCATAGATAGCAAATAATCTTCACACTTTCATTCAAGTGCACACTATCATCAAATTAGTCAAACTTGAATTACATAACAACAGCAGCAAGCAATACAATATTTATTATACTGTTAGATAAGATTTAGATTGGTTGTTTAGTTTTTAGATAAACTCCGTCGATAGAACTCAAAGAAATGACTACAGACGCAACTACTACTCTACCAACACAACAGCAACAACAATCAACACCAACAACACCACAATCAAACAGAAGAGTGGACTATAAAACATGGCATGGTGACTATAATATAAGAGTTTTGTCACATCCCATCAACGGTCGTTATATCGTTGCCACCAAGGATATGGATGAGGCACTGTCATCCTGCACGACCTCCCCTATGTCTGGGCTGTAGACACTACTGCCAAGCACTTTGTGTGCCAGCAGTGCTTCCTTGAGGTGCCTGTTGAGGCACAACAAGGAGAGGAGCCTGAATACTTTGTTATGTGCGAGCGTTGCAACTATGTTGGATATTGCTCCGACGAATGTAGACAAATTGATGCTCTTCAACACAACTTGGAATGCGCGATCTTTGAGCACTTTGACACCAATGACTACACTGACTCTCTCATCTCTGAAGTCAAACTGCTAGTAAGAACTATCTCACGTAAATGGCTGGAATCATCACTCAATGAACAAGATTCACCCTACTCTAAATACAAAGTAAGAACTGCTATTCCACAGGAGAACGGATTGCGATACCGTGACTACGAACAGCTTGTCTCCAACATGTATGTATTGTAGTAGTAAGCATCGTGCTGAATATCTGAGAAGTTACTAACTGAGTGCTCAACTTTCATCCAGCAATTCATTCTGCCCTACTTTGAAAGAAAGTCTATTACATTGGATTTGCAACAAGGTTTTGGTTTTAGCCAAGCGATACACCGGAAGAAAGGAGGACGAGATTGATCTTTTGAATGTCATTTTGAGGAATCGTTGCAATGCATTCTATATTCAGGGACGTCCCAAGGCAGGTGGAAATGGAGAGTCACGTGGTTGCGGTGTATACGTCAGAAACTCATTTTTCAACCACAACTGCAACCCCAATGTCAACTACTGGGTGGTCGACAATACTCTTGAGGTTGAATGTTCATTGATGAGAGCAGTCAAGGCCGATGAAGAGCTCTGTATCAGCTACATTGACACCTCTGCTCCACTGAAAGTTCGTCGTGACAAACTTTCTGAAGGATATCTCTTCCACTGCCGTTGCGAAAAGTGCCTCGAAGACGAAGCATTATCCAACAACTCAGAAGATGCACCAGTATCTCTTGTAAAATCATCCACTGAACAGCAGCAGGAGCAACCAGCAGCTGCTGAACCTCAGCCACTGAAGCTGTCCATGTAACACCAGACACTGTAATAACCGATTAGAATTCAAATCATAGGCAACAACAATCAAATCAACAACAATCAAATCAACAACAACAGCAGCAGCATTAACAATAACAAATCAAGTTGTCATCTTGTCAGACTCTACTCAGAATATATATAATATTGTGGTAGACGATCATCAACGCATTGTAATAAATAGGTCAAAATAAATGAAACTGTGCAAAAATGTGAGTCCTTTCATTTAAATTGGTCAAAATGTTGTGTTTCATGATGTGGTGGTATGGACAAGATGATGGCTTGTCAGGATCACCCAGATGATCATCAAATGTACACATAATGTTCAATATTTTGGTTTTTTTTGAACTTTTTTATTTTTCATAAATAAAATTTTGTTTTGTTTTTTATTTTTATTTTTTATTATTTATTGAACATCAGCATACCCATCTCCCACCAACAAAACTTTAATAATCATTCATTTTCGCATCTCATTGTTTAATTTAATATATATATATACATACACACATAATAAAATGTCAATGCTCAGAACTATTGTTACCCGTACATCTGTACTCAGCCCAAGAATGCTCTCTTCCTCAAATGTCTTTGTCACCAGAAGCAGAGACTCCATCAAGGACAGAGAAGATGCCCTCGAGACTGAATATGTCAGAATGAAGGAGAAGGAAGATTTAAATAGATTGAAGGAGGTATGTATTCCTATCATAAAAGTCTTTCCATTCCAAAGCTAATCATTATTCACACTCTTATTAGAAATTGGCCAAGGATAAGGAAGAGGCTGACAAGAAGCAAAAGAAGGCCGAAAAGAAGGAATCAAAAGATAAGGAAATCGATCAAGTTGAGAAACAAATCAAGGATTTGCAAGAGAAGCTCGAATCCTTGAAGAAGAAGAAGTAAATTGTTGATGATTTCTCCAATTAATTTTTATGTACAAAAACAAAACATATCGATCTATTGTTTACAAATTGGATTTTGTATAAAATATAATATAATAAATAGAAGTTTAATCTAATCATTACATAGAATCTAAACTACAATTATCCTCATCCAAAATCATCCTCAACGAAGTTTATTGCAAATTATAAATATAGTTTATTTTTCTACATTGTTGTAATGTTAAATGAATTAGACATTAATTATCATCTTCATTATCATCTTCTTCTTCTTCTTCATCATCATCATAGTCATCGTCTGTATCACTATCTTGTACTCCACGATGATTTCTATTTGTGAAACCAAGATCGTCCAATCCACCATCACTATCACTATCATCATCGTTCATTTGATTTGAATTGCTTTGTGTACGATCACTAATATCCTCAGTGAATTCACTTGGCCTTTATTATTATTATTATTTGAATGAATTTAAGTTAATATATGATAGATACCAAAGGGTGTTTAGTATAAGTGATAGAAATTCATATCTTACCATTCATTTGATTTCTTGATGTATTTAACGTTGTCAGGTGTAAGTAGATGAACAATAGAAGTACGAATCTTCTTTGTAGTCTCATCTTCCTTCTCTACGATAGCATATCCACCTTTCTTGATCCAAAGTTTGCCCTTGAACTTGGAGGGGATCATAGCAAGTACAGTTGAACCGTCGGCATATTGAACCTCTGTAATGTTACCACCTCTAAGACCGATAATCTTTACGATCGATTGACCATCATCCGGCAGAATTTCCGAGTTCAATGCAGTTATTGTGACATGTTTACGAGCGTGACTCATCTATCACTATCTTTATTTATTCCTTTTCTTTTACAAAAAAAAAAAAAAACAAACAATAACAGAACTTTAGTTTTAAAATAAATTACTACAATAAAACTACTACGAACTAATAAATAGTTATAATAATTTTATTACATTAAAGTTGATAAGAAAGAAGGAGGTGATTGTCAGAAGTGTCACCCCATAGGCTCGTCGTTTTTTGTTTTCATATATATCAAATTTTTATTTTATTTTATTTTATTTTTATTTCTTAGTTTTTACAATATTTATTTTCTTATAAGATCTCAATATTAATTATTATTATTATTATCTTATCTAAAGTGATAACCAAATATGTTGTTTTTGTTGATGATAGATATTTATAATGGTAAACCCCTTTACAAAAGTACAACAAAACTTATAAAAATAATTTAGGCAAAAAAAAGGAGGGAATTTCAATAAATTTCATATGAAATTGAGAAGTGATGTTGACTGATGATTGGTCTGATTGACTGGGGGCAACAAACATACCTTCATTTAATAATTCTTAATTAGAATTGAATTTAATTCATTGTTATTTTGTAATTTAATCTATTTACATGTTGTTGTTCCTTTTGTAGTAGGATTGGTTCTACGTTACCTTTAAAATGTATGATAATAGTATAAAATCATCTACCTCTTCATTGTCGTCGGTATCTCCAACTGCAATGAGATTTGTACTTAGACAAAGTCCAACAGAAACCAAGAGTAACCACCTCAATACTAAATGATGGACTGGCCAATCTTGAAATATCACGTACACACAACAACAACACCAGCAACAATAGTCACTATAGGTCTGAAATACCCTCCACACCACCTGCTAGCTCTTTTTCAAATCAAAGCATTGGCGACACCAATGAAGACTCCTATATCAACACCAGTGATTATATTAGTAGTAGCAGTAGCAAAATCAAGCATAGGCAATGCGGTTATCGATGTGGATGAGGATGATCCATATCCATATCAATCTAACTGTCAACAGAGTGCCAACTGCAACCACCAATCGAACTCCAACAACAAAGAACTCGTTGTCAACTACATCAACATCAACCACAATACCCAATCCATCAATATCACGCCAATCTCCATCACCCGAGACTCGAGTTAGTAGAGCGAATCAAACCCAAACAACCAGCAATTTAAATTCACCAAGATTCTCACAAATCTCATCGGCCACTTCACAATTTATTGAAAACAGTGTAGACAGCAGCAGAGTGGATGGCCAGGACGAGGAGAAGGAGAATGAAGACAAGATAATCAATCAAGATAATTCCTCCGATAGTATCGATCAGTTTTGAAGAGAGAACCAATAAGCTATTACATTTCATCGATGAATATAGCCTTGTATATAAAAAATCAATCAAAACAATACCAATGCCAACCTAACCAATATCAACAGCAGAGGCAATCTTAATTTAGCGAGTCCAACCAACATCTATAGATATCACAGCAATAACAATAGCTATTCCGAAACTTTTAATTCACAGAAAAAATACAACAACCTTCCAATATAATCATAATAATAATAATAATATTCAACAACACAATAGCATTATAACAAACAATGAAGCGAATATTAATATTACCAATGATGATAATATTGGCAATAACATACACAACAGTATAAACCGGCAAAAGCAACACAATAATTGATTCGTACAAACAACAAAAGTTAACAATGAATTTAAATCTGTTACGACAAGCCACTGAAAGAGAATTAAATATATTATACAAGTAGGTACTACTATACTCTCGAACTGTCATTATGAATACTAGACTAATATCTACTTTATCAATATACAGGAAACTATCGAATAGTGTAGGAGAAAGTAAACAAGATATGGAAGGCCAAATAGAATCAAAGAAACTACAACTTTCACTGTTGGAACAGTCACTGGATTTAATACAATAAGTAGGAATCAGTTAATGGTTTCTTACATGATGCTAACATCAATATCTGATAAATATGAAAATATCTTAAAAAAATGCCAACCTGCTGATTTTAAGATCAAATTCAACTTAATAAATATTATTATTAAATCGAAATTAAGATTTGTTTTTTTGTTTTTTCATTTTAATGTAAAAAATTTGTAAAACAACACCCCAACAACAATTTCTATGACCAAATCATTATTAAAATAAACATATTCCACTAACATTATTCTACAATACAATTACTCTCTATAATTAGTTAACTTGTCATCAATAGGAGTAAACGAAAGGAAAGGAAAGGAAAGGGAAAATGATATCTAATGTTGCAAACAAGTAAGTGAGCCGAGTGTGGAGTCAGATATACAGAGTCGAAGAGAGCGGGTGGAGAATGTGGCTTGTTAGCGTCTACAGTGAAGAGAAAAGAAACGGGCAGAACATTTCTAAAATAGATAGATCAAACGATCGATCGATATAATATTAACTTAGTGATTTAAAAATTAATACTAATGTTTTATGATTTTTGTTTTTTTTTTGTTTTGTCTTTTTAGAATTTCAAAGGTTTTTCAAGAGGAACTATAATTCATTCTCTAGAATTGAATAATGTAGAAATCTTACAGAATGCAGCACTAGGTGTTGGTGAAAGTGGTTCAATTATCTTCTTTGAAGAAGGATATTGCTGATGATCAAGTGTTTCAGCGAAATCGCAAAGGAATACTCTTTCTCAAACGATCAAGTTGTCAATCTTGGAAAGAAGTTTTTGATTCCAGGTTTCATTGACACTCATGCTCATGCCCCACAGTATCACAATGCTGGTACTGGAACTGACTTGCCATTGTTGAAGTGGTTGGAGAAATACACTTTCCCCGTGGAGACTAAATTCCGTGATTTAAAGTTTGCCAAAGATGTCTATACCAAGGTTGTTGATCGTATGCTTAAGAATGGTACTACCACATGCTGCTACTATGCAACTATTCACTTGGATGCAACTTTGCTACTCTCTGACATTATCACCGAACGTGGACAACGTGCATTTGTCGGTAAAGTCTGCATGGATCGTCACTCTCCAGACCACTATGTAGAGACTACAGAGCAATCTATTCAATCCACCAAGCAATTCATTCAAGAATTGGCCAAACGTGGAAATCCACTTGTTCAACCGATCATCACTCCAAGATTTGCTCCATCATGTACAGATGAACTCATGCACGAACTTTCAAACATTGCCAAAGAAAATGACACAATGATTCAATCACATATCTCAGAAAATCTTGATGAAGTCGCATGGTGCAAATCATTATATCCAGAGTTGAAATCTTACACAGATGTATGTCAAACTAAACTGATCAATTACAAATATAAACTAACTTTGGTTAATTTCAAAACACAGATTTATAAGCATTTTAATCTTTTGAACAAAAAGACAATTATGGCACATGCAATCCATTTGTCAGACGAAGAATTGAAAACATTCCACGAATGTGATGCTGGTATCTCACATTGTCCAGTTTCCAACTTTACTCTTGAAGTGGTACTATGGATGTTAGAAAGGTATTGCAAAACAAAATTAAGCTTGGATTGGGTACTGATGTCAGTGGTGGATACTGCAGCAGCATTCTCACTGTTATCAAGGATTCATTGAAGTGCTCCAACTCTATCTTCTTCAACGACAGATCATATGTTCCACTTAGCTATGAGGAGGCATTTTACTTGGCAACCGTTGGAGGTAGCAAAGTAGTCGAGCTCTCAGATCGTATCGGTAACTTCTTGCCAGGCAAGGATTTCGATGCTCAAGTCATCAACCCATTCTCTACCAACTCTCCAATCGATGTTTTTCGAAAATGATACTACCAAAGATATTTTCCAAAGTTCATTTTCAACGGTGACGATAGAAATGTTGAGAGTGTATATGTCAAAGGAAGAAAGGTAATCTAAACAAGTAGTTCAACTCAAAGTACCTAATAGCTTGCAAGTACTCCATGTGAGTATATTAATTTCCCATCAAATGTAAAGAACATAATTGGAAAGATATTTTGTAAATAAAAGAATATTCAGAGAGTTGAATATACATGGAAATTAAATAATATGTTTAGTGTTTTATTTAATGAGATCTTTTGGAAGATTAAATAATTCTACAAGCTCTCTTGCAACACACCTTGATCGTTAGAGTAGGTGGAAACTTTGTTGGAATGTGCTTTGGTTGCATCATTACCGTTGGCCATGCAAATACCCAATCCAGCAATTTTGAGCATGTCAATATCGTTTTCAGCATCACCAAAAGCTACCATTTGCTCCACTGGAATTGACTTTATGTTGCAATACTCTTGTACAGACAACCTTTATTTACACCATTCTGCAAGAATTCCACGTAAAATTGCTTACATGTTTTTGAGAAACAGTTAGACTTCACCAGACTCAAGTCGGAAAAGATTGGTGTCAAAGTCTCAAGCAAACGGTCACACTCCTCTTCAGACTCCATAATAATCAAGCATTTCATTGGTTTCAAGTCTGGTTTTAAATCAAAGTAAGAATCTACAAAACTGTAACTTGCTCCAGTCATCCTGTTATCCCAATGGTAAGTATCATATCTTTATAATGTTATCCTTTGAGAGGTCTATTAACGTGTGACTTACATTGAATAGTTATTTGCTTTTTCGATTTGTCTTCTTACTCCATAGACAATACCATCGCCATATACATTCAAATAGAGATTGTTATCCTCAACGTATTTATAGATATCGACAAGACGCTCAGGTGGAATTGCTTTGAGAAAATAGTAGTTCTATCTTCGGCTTTCTTTGAGAGACACAATCCACCATTATATCCAATCAAAGAGCAATCTACACCGCACTCTGTTTCAGTTGGTATGACAAGATATGGTGCACGACCAGAGGCCAAAACAATTTCAACCTCTGGACGATGCTGTTGCAAATACATCAAAACATTCTTTGTGTTCTCGCTAACCTTCTTATCACTATTCAAAAGAGTACCATCCAAATCCAAGGCAATCAATCTATATTGAAAACTGACCATTCTTTCACTATATTATTACTAATTATTATTATTACTACTATTTAATAGTATCTCGATAGATTTATATTATTATGACAACACTGTTTTGTTAAGATATTAAACTAAATCTTTTTAATAAAAGTTTGTTTTACACCTCTCATTTCCCCCCCACATATTTGAGTCATAAACTAATGAATCATGAAAAACAAAATAAAATGTTCAAAAAAACGAAAACTAATCGAATGAACATAACTGACATAATATAAATCTGTGTGAGATTTGCAAAATATGGAAGATTAATATCAGATCCAAAATTGGATATTTTTGGTAATTGAACATAAAGTAATCAAGTGATCAGTTAGTTATTCCAATAAAACAAGACTTAGCCTAAGATGGTAATATGATTTTAATTAAAGTTTGTTTTGTTTTGATTTGATTTATTTTATTTGGCCTTCTTTGTTTGCTTCTTTGAACTTCCCTTTACTGATCCACTTTTGGCAAAATTCACCAACGAAAACTAGAGATATGAGTATAAATATTGATTATGTTAGTTATATGATGGATGGTTGATGTTGTGGCTGTTGGTATACTTACACAAGTAGGGCAATAGCAAGTCCGACGACAAGAGCAGCAAGGATAAGCATGTAGGTAAAGCTGTTGTTGAGTCCAGAGGCAGCCAATGTAGCCATGGAAATAGTTAAAATACCAACGAGACAAACAGCAATGATCTTATAGACAGAGGATGGGACACCTGGGGTAATCAAAGATTCCATCAAAGTGACCAACCAGTTTTGTTGGACTTGTTGCTTCTTGGTGATTTTTTTGTGATTGTGGTTGTTTTTGTACAGTCTTGACTGGCTCTTAACAGAGTCAGTTGATTTGGCGGAGTGAGCAACTTCTCTTCCTCACGTGCCTTTTGTTGCTTCAAATCAGCGATTTGCTTGGCTGAAAGTTGTTGCTTCTTTTCTTTTGTTGTTGTGTTGTAATAGCTGTTGTTGCAATTGCTTCTTATCATTCTTCTCCTTGTTGATATCGTCCTTGTTGATGGGACCGTCTTCGTCGAGTCCGAGAACTGAAATGAATGAGTTACCGCTCATCTTTACTTGAGCCTTAGCTTGAACTGGTTGGAAAACCTTTGGCTTTCTCTCTTTCTTTCCTTCTTCAAACTGGCTCGCTGACGACTGGCTCTTCCTTCTTCTTGGGGGCAGCAACTGGGGCTGGGGTTGGGGCAGCAACTGGAGCTGGAGTTGGGATGGCAACTGGAGCTGGGGTTGGAGCAGCAGTCTTTGGAGCTGGTGTTTGGGTGGTGTTGGGTGGCCTTCTTTTGGACTGGAGCAGCAATAGTCTCCTTTAACTCAACAGCTTCGGTCACTTCGAAGGTAGTTGGCTTAACATTGGCATTGGATGACTTCTTCTTGGCCATTTTATATATAAGAAATGTGATTGGTTTGAATGTGGAGGAGGTTCTGTGGAGTGATTGACTGGATGAAAATGAATGTACAAACTATAAATTAATTTTAGAAACTAAATTATTTATAGTAAAGTATAGACAATGAATGAATTAGGTATTATATAAATATATTATATATTAGCAATAGGAATTAAAAATGAAGACTTTCCTCTGTTGTTTTGTTTTTGTTTGTATGTTTTTTTTTTTTTTTTTTGATTGTTCACTCAGTTTATCATCAAGCGGTGGGTGATGCATGCACCCAGTCAAGTCATACATTAATTATACATATTTTCAAAAACCACAACTGCAATAGTAAAAAAAGTCAACAAAATTCTTCAAATCACTCAGACTAAAACTGAAAAACAAAAAGTAAAGAATTTTCAGATTTGAAATTATGCAACTACTTTTCCAACCTATAAAACTAAAATAATATTTTTTTAGAAATGAATATTAAATTATTATTACTATGACTAGTACTTATTTCCATCAATAACAACCTTTTGCCATTGAATAAAGCATAATTTAATAATAATATTATTATTTTTATACACTTTGGAATCGATTTGAATTGATTGATTGATGATAACTTCATTGAATATTATTAGTACTAATAACAAATAATTGACAATAATAGAGCATCATTAAATGGGATGGGTATAAATAATTAAAAGTACACAAATAGTAATTTAGAAAAAGAGATTTATTGTTTGATAGTTTACAATAATTTATTTTATTTTATGGTTAGTTTGATTTGACAATTCTCCCTATGTTGTTTTTAAGTGATTGGAGCGAAACAAGCATTGTGTACTGGTGAACCAGGCTAGTTTAAAAAACAAAAAAATTCAGTATCGAGAATGAATTTTCTTTTGCCCAGTGTTTCATTTTGCTGCTGTCAGTATTATTGTTTATTTTTGAAATAGTTTTTCGTCGGTGGTGGTGTTGTGAGGAGTTTTTTATATGAGAACACAAAAGAAAAAAAGTTCTTAAAAATCTATTTTTTGTTGTTGTTTTTTTATTTTTTTTTTCAAAATATTATTATTATTGTTGAGTGTTTATTTCAATATTATAATAGGTTTTTTTTTATTTTTGTTATTATTCCTATCATAGTAATAATAATAGTAATCATCTATTAATATACATAGACAATAGTTAGTGAGTCAATATTAGTAGAGTTGTCGGTAGCTATCTTTGTTGTTGTTGTAGCAGTTTACTTGCTTATTATAATAATAGAATAATCAGATAGAAAGAATAGATAGAATTCGTTCTTTATAGATATAGATAAATTAGATAAACAATGGGTTTCTTCTCAATTAGAAAGCATGGTAGCATGTTTACCTTCAACAAAGACGATGGTTATCTCGAGGCTTTGCTCAGAGGTTTCCGTAAAGGTATCTTGAGTGCCTCTGACTACGCAAACTTGCGTCAATGCGACAACTTGGAAGGTATGTTCATCTCTACCCAGGATAGATACACAGCCCTACCTACATGCGAATACTCTAGATAGTAGATGAAGTGGCGGATTGTTGATTATGGATGATGATATTAATACCCATCCAACATAATAATTAGATATGAAATTACATTTGAGTCAAACAGATTATGGTGATTTCTTGGCTGGTGAACCATCACCATTACACACTACAACTATTGCTGAAAAGGCAACTCAAAAGTTGGTCAATGAGTTTATGCACATCCGAAATCAGGCTGTCGATCCATTGGCTACATTTATGGACTACATTTGCTATGGTTACATGATTGACAATGTTGTCTTGTTGATTACTGGTACTTTGCACGAGCGTGACGTCAGTGAGTTGGTCGACAAGTGCCACCCACTCGGTATGTTCAAGTCAATGGCTACTCTCTCTGTCGTTCACAACGTCGCCGATCTTTATAACATGGTTTTGATTGATACACCACTCGCCCCATACGTCCAAGAGTGTCTCTCTGAGGACGATCTCGACGAAATGAACATTGAAATCATTAGAAATACTTTATACAAGGCTTATTTAGAGGACTTTTATCAATACGTCAACGAGTTGGGTGGTCAAACCGCTTTAATCATGAACGATATTTTGAAGGTAAGCTAATTATAACTATATATATTCCATGAGCATTACCTAATAGCTATCGTCTTATTTATTAGTTTGAAGCTGACAGAAGATCAATTAATATTACTATAAATTCATTTGGATCAACCGAGTTGACCAAAGATGATCGTGAGAAACTCTACCCATCAATTGGTCTCCTTTACCCAGAAGGAACTTCCAAGCTCAGCAAGGCTGAAGATGTAGATACTGTTCGTCAAATTCTCGATGTATATTCCGTAAGTTTGCACAAATTCTACAATCTTTTGTCATTCAGTACTCTAATTACCAACTCTTGTCATTTCCAATATTTAGTCATACAAGAATTTCTTTTCTGATGGTGGTGTAAATGCAGAGACTTCTTTGGAAGACTCATTCTTTAAGCATGAGGTACAATTAAATCGTATGGCTTTTGAAGATCAATTCGGTTATGGTGTATTCTATGCCTATGTTAAATTAAGAGAACAAGAGATTAGAAATATTGTTTGGATCGCTGAGTGTATAAGTCAAAATATGAAACAAAAAATCGATCAATTTATTCCAATCTTTTAAACACTTTGCAATATCTTATCAACTAACTATTCAACAATCAATCAATTAGTTAATGAATTAATTAATCAATCATCTAAATAATAATAGTAGCAATTTATAATTAAACAAAAAATATCAAAACAATTAATATCATTACTTTACCTATTTTTTTTTTAAATGTTATCATTTAGTTGCCTACAACGATATATCAAATCAAGTTCAATTTGAATTAAATATTATAGATTTTATTCTCTAAAATCAGTAGTTCTTTCATTCTAAGCATCCATATACATAATATCTCTTCCTTGGCTTTTTTTACCACAAGGTAATGCATCTTGATTCGGTACCATCAACCTTTTATTTCAAAATAAAGTATCATATGAATATTATTGGTTTTTTCAGTTAATTACATTTTATTAATTTTGTTTGACACTTTGGATCTTTGTCTGCTTTTCTTTTATTATTTAATCATGAGTTTGAGAGTAGAGAGAATTGGTTGAGTGTAGTATTCTTTTGACAATAATATTGGGTTGGATTTGATCTTTGTTTTGAGAGCAAGAAGGATCTGTATTGCTACAGATTTAATGGATGGTTCATTGATATCAAAGTGGAGAAGTGACTCTTTGATCCATTTCAATTTCAAATCTACATCTAATATGAAGTCGTTGGAAAGTTGCTGTATCAGGGAGATGATGGTGGCGTTATGGAGAGGTTTTCTAGAGAAAATTTCGGATGGTTCTGTGGCAGAGCACAAATCAACTACCATTTTCAAATTTTTGGAGTTAAGTGCAAAGTTAAAGGCTGATGAATAGTCTCCACTCTCAATGAATGACTTGAGCTCTGGATATGGTTGGAGTGATGATCTTGATGGTGGTGGAGTTATGGCTGGTGGCATCAATTGGATATGTGGATGTTGGATTTGGGGTGGGATTTGAGGTGGAATTTGGGGTTGGATTTGAGGTTGGAAATATCGTTGCTGAGGTGAATACATGTGGTGCATTAAGCTGGAAGAATCAGAGAGTGGATTGCCAGTAATCATTGGACCATTAATTGGGTTTCTATCATGAGGTGATCCAATATTAGAGAGAAGGAATTTAATATCATTTTGCATTTCTGATTGTTGCTTCATGAGTTGGTAGAGGACTTGTTGCATTTCATCACGCTCCGCCTTCATTTTTTCTCCAATCAATTTCTCCATACTGAGGAATTGGGCTTGAGAAGAGAGTGTATTGTGTTGGAGTAACTCTGTCATTCCCTTGTCAAAAGAGGCGCTCAGTTGTCTGAACATGGTATTACAGCTCTTTTTCGAAACCTGGCACCAAGACATTTTGGAAATAATTCAAGAATACTGATTCTACAATTGGTTTTACAGCGGCTTCAATGGATTCTGTGACGACTGAAGACTTGATTTGTGTACTGATTGAGTCCATTGAGGTCTTCAAAACTGTATCAGACTTTACAGACAGCTTCTTTACCGCTTCTTGAGTGACTTTTAGTAAAAGTTGATCGTGTGAGGCAGCAATCGTTTTTTCTAAATTGGCAACCATAGGAGCTAGTTCTTTCTTGACTATCTTTTCCAAGCTAGCTTTAACAGCTGTTTGAATGGAGTTAAGAGTTTGTTCGGATCTGGCAGCTTCAAACAACTCCATTTGCTTGCCAATCAATTTTTCTAAACGATCGGTCGAGTTTGAGAGATTTGTAGGAGATGTAGTCTCTGTGGTTGTTGTTGTAACTGGTGTTGGAGTAGCTATTGGAACAGGAGTAGTTGATTGTGGAGGTGGAGTTGATGGGGCACTCGATTGTTCTTGTTGATGTACTGTAATGGAAGGAATGGTTGGAGTGGTGGAAGTAGGGGTTGTAGAGGTGGCAGAGGCATTGGTATTCAATGAGCTTGGAATACTGATTGTTGCTTGTTTGAAAGATGGAATCTTCTTTGGTGTTGTAGAAACTTCCAGCCTTAGTTGGAGTAGTCTTTGGTGGAACTCCGATTGTAGCAGTGAGTTTGTCTTTCTGGGTAGTTGTTGGTGATACAGAGGCAGCGGGCTTCTTTTGGAGTTGAGTTGGTGAGCTTACTTGTTGAAGTTGTTGGAGTGCACTTGGGCTCAAGAGTGGTTCACCTGGTTGGGCAACTGGCAATAAAGAGTCAGCAGTGTTAAGATTGACCTTAGCATCTGTTGAGACTGGTGATTTAGTCTTTTTTGTCTTCTTTTGATTTCCTGATTGTTTATCGCTGCTGGTAGATTTATCAGAGTCGCTACCTGATTCAGTTGGATCGAATCCATCCATTTCAGCCTTTAGCATACTTGGATCTGGGAGAGAAAGAGGTGGTGGAGAAGATGGTACGAACATCTTTGTTGAGTTGACTTGATCAGAAATGGAAGTTGGGATTGGTTCGACCTGACCAATTTGCTTAATGATACCTGTGGAGTCATTGTATCGGTCACCGGGCAAGAACAAGGCTGATTCTTGGATGGAGTGGAAGTTAACACCAGTAGCTTGAATGCTAAAGAAGTTGAATTTCTTGTCTTTTCTTTCGGCTCTTCCACTTACAAGAGCAGTGGTTGCTTTAGAGGTGATAACAGCAGGACGAACTGTAAAGCTAATAACTGGTTTAGTAACGTCAAACTCGGAGAGGTAGTCAAAGTGGGCTGGAATCTGATTTGAATTTGACTCTGCTAGATGAACCATGTATCCTTTTGGAGATTCAGTACAAATAGCAATTAAAAAGTCGTCTGTCAGAGAGAGCAAGATTGGTGAGCTTGAGTTGACAAACTTGAGTTTTTGGACGATATTGCGTGTTGGCAAGTGGATGACGAGGACCTCACGATTATTGTTGATACCGACCACCAGTGTATTGGCATCGACAAATGAAATATAGGTAATGGATGCCTGTAATGGAGTTGATACTCAAATGTCATTGCACTAAATAGAATATCCCAGATACCAATCAAACCTGTCTCAGTTCCATAAACGAGACGATTTCCTGTGGAGTCGTAGCTAAAAGCGTGACTTGGAGATTGTAATGGAATCTTACGTCCGCTTGTTTGCTGTGGTGAGAATACGTAAAGTGCGTTGATGTTGGCACCACCAACAGTGAATTGCAAGTTGTTTCTTGAAGCCAATGGAGACCATGCAGTCTTAGGCATAATTGGGTTATCATTGCTTGAGCTGTTGTCGATGGTAAATTGTGTGAGGAGTTGTGGTGAGATGGTGGATGAATTCGAAACAATATCAAATATGTATATTAAACCTTCGGTGGTGGAACAAGATAGCAGATCGACCTGATCGGCAATGAAATGGATGTGTGATATTTCGCCACGGATGTCTTTGACAAGAGCACGTTGAGTGGATGAACGTTCCAAAACTCTGATCTTTTCACCCTTTACAATGTAGCAAATATAGTTTGCATTGACAGAGATCATAGATCCCCAGATATACTTGACAGAGCATGGCATAACAGTGATGTGTTGTGTTTCCAAATCCGCCAATTTCGATAAGGAACGAGTTTCGTCAACCTCAATATCACTTCCATTTAAATAAATACCAATATGATTTACAATAGACGAAATATTACCATCTCCACCAAAATTAAGACTTAATAAAGTTTGATTGATTAGTTAATTGATAATTGATTGACATTGTATAGGTGTAGATTTGCTTACTTTGGTAATGCGCCACCAATAGATTGCTTTTTCTTGCTTGGTGTTAAATCTGTTGATGATGTGTTCATAGCTTGTGGTTTGACTTGTTGGTGGATATCTACATTTTGAGGTTGAGAGGGGGGTGGTGTCATTGGCTTGTTCTGTTGTTGCTGTTGAATGACAGAGTTTTCCAAGAATGATACAATCGAGGAGGGTGGAGATTGAGTTGGCAAAGGTGGTGTTGGAGTTGGTGTGATATTCTGAAAGAATCTCATTACATTGTTGCTGTCATCAATGGTTGGTTTTGGTGAAGTCGATTGTAATGGTGATCCACCAAGACTATTATTAACACTTCCGATAGAAGCAGATTGAAACAGTTTGTGTAAAGGATTGCTAGTGTCGTGAACTGATGGTTGCAATAAAGTTACATTATTATTACTTTGTTGTTGATTATCATGTTCACCTATTGAAGAGCCATTATTATTCTATATTATTTAACAAAAGTAACAACATGATCAAGTGAAGCAGTATCAAGCAAATAACATCAAAGTCCAATTCAAGTCAAGTCAAGAATTTGATTGAAACCAAAGCAGATCGAGAAAAGAAGATCAAAGCGGTATTAAAAAAGGAACTGTTAGTTGTGTTTTTGCCAACTTTGTCTATAGAGATGATGCTATTGATCTTACCTCTTCCATTTATTTAATGGTTAATTAATAATTATTGATATTAATATGTATAATATTATATTAAGATTATTTTAGTTTTGTTTTATTAATATTGTTGTTGTTGAACATCTCCCCAAGAGGTTGGTCTTTAATTGAATTTTTTCAAATTTTCATTTGGTAAAGTTTTTAAACGTTACCTGTGATATCTGCAAGATACACATTACATCACCTTTGAGTTTTAATGTAATCGTTCATTCTTCTTCGCTTGCTGTTAAGATAGTATCGCAAGATAACACCATTGCATTGGCTATTGTACAAAGATGTTGCCATTAAGATCTATTTTCAAACATAGTCAGAGAGCTATTAAAAGCACAGTGTCGTCTACTATGTCGAAATGTGTGTCCTCTACAACTACCACTCCAACTTCTAAATCGACTTTCAATATTATTGCACCAAGATTTTCAACATTAAATAGTAGTAGTAGTAGTAGATCAATATCAATGAATACCTACAATAAGAGTAGTAATAGTACATTGGTTGGATCATCTAGTTATAATGGAATATATAGAAAAGATAGTAGCAGAATGATGTTTTCTTCTGGAAATGATAAACGACGATTTGCTATACCAGTTGAATCGAAGGAAGAAGCAAAGAGATTGTATATTAGTTATGTCTTAATGTTTTTGGCAACAGTTGGTCTTTATTATTATATATATTCAGAGTATATCGAATATGGTATGAGCTTTCATTGATTTTAATTAAATCGTACATTTCATTAACTTATGATTCGAACTTGATCTTTCACCTGACCATAGAGAAAAAGAAGGAATTGGCAAAGCAACTTAGTGAGATGAGTGAGGAGGAGATTAGAGAAATGCTGATAGTCGGTCAAGCAAGGGATATATTGAAAGATATGATCAGACAGGAACAAAAGAATCCATCAATCGAAGGAGATTCAAGATTAGCGAATGAAAATAAATCATCTTGATACAGTAGTAGCTCTATATTTACTTTGGCTGCAGGAAATACTGGTTTAAATAATGTGGTTGGTCGTCGCACTTTAGGTTGTCAGAGCTAGTTGATGTTGTCGAACTTGTCTTGGATTTTTTGATATTTCTTGCTGCTGGCTCGTAGTTTGGTAATGCATCTTCGTTCTCGTCGTTGTCATTGGCTTCATCGTCATTCGGCGACTTTTTCAGTTGATGATCTTGTTCTTGCTCATCGTCATCCACATAGAAATTGTGATTCAAATAGTGGTATCTCTTCAAACCAATCTCTGAAGTGTTGAATGGAGATATTTGCGGACCAATTGACAGTTTTGGGTCGGACATTGCCATTTCCTGGGCAATCGTACTGAACTCTTCAGTGGAATTCAATGTTTGAATGATAATGTTACCACTGATACTTTTTCTCTGTGTTTGGGCAATGATGGGTTGTTAGTAATGCCGCCAAACTCACTACAGGAGCGGAGTCACTTACAATTTGCTTTGATTCATTCAGTTTATTGTCATATGTCTCGACCAGCAGATATTTCAGGAATTTAAATGTTACGAAATTCAGCAGTACCAATGCATCGGATCGATGGGATCAAACGATTCATCTATTGTGATATCACCACCACTTCCGGCATGCTGCTTGCCGATTAACTGATAAATATGGGCAATTACTTTTTTGCTATAAATAAAAAAACACAACCACACCATAACAAGAAGTAATGGCAATGAATTAACATCGGTTATTAGTAAATTTATTCTGATAATTCAAAATTGATTATAATTTAAACTACTTTGAATTGGTTGAATGGAATTGAAATTCCTATTTGCTGTTATTTATTATTATTTACGATGCAAGTTACGTAGTGTGGAAGAATTGACAGCAATCAAACATTAATCTTTAATGGTAACACTAGCAACCCCACAATAACTCACAAACAACAACAACACCCTATTATCACAGATTCGAATTCCACGACTCTAATTACGTTTCAATTCCATCTCTGAATTTTAAAAGTAAGTAAAATTGGTGTATATATGTGTTGAGGGTTTTGGGGGAAGTGAATCAGTCAGTGGTAGGTGAGTGGTATTATTTATTGAGAAGGGATGTGTTTGGGTAAAAATAGAAAGAGAATACCTAAAAATATGAACAAACATGAGTATCAGAAGTAACTTCAAGATATTGACATTATTTGCAGGTTTGATATGAACAAACACAATAATTCTGATTTAAGAGAATGAATGTATATGAATACTGATTCAGTTGAGCTAGTTCACTTTCATTGACATGAAATGTATTTGTTCAACATACATATGACTTTGGATCGATAAGATGAATGCTGGGAAGCATAAATACATCTCAACATTAATCATTTCTAAATATAGGATGTTCTTTTCACTCATTCCTTTGTGATGTGTATTCAAGTGAAATGAGGTTAATGGGGATGATATCGATCATTAGATCAAAATCATCCTATAATACCATATTGTAGAATGAGAAAATTACCAATTTATCAGAGAGGAATACAGAAAGGGTATGAATGCCTACTTTACTAATGGTTTCTTTAGCAATTCAAATATATGCTTTCTTCTTGCTGTTGTTGTTGTTGATTTGGATTCTGCTCTAGAGGATGTCGATATTGGAGAGGTTGTTGCTGAGGTTGCTGATTCTTTAAATTTGTGTCTATCGACCAACTATTTCTATTGCTACTACTATTTTATTACTACTATGATTGTTGTTTAATTTATTACTCTTATTTTGGTGCATTTATAAGATATATATTTATCAGCTATCTAGGTCTAAGCATAAGGTTGAGAGTATAGATATTGTATGGACAGTAGTTATGATCAAATGAGAAATAAAGTTAGATTTTTGATATTATACCAAACTAGAACATTGAAGATCTTACAAGTTACAGCAAGATAAATCCTAATTCTAAATGGGTTTAAGATGTATGTTGAGTGCTCACTCCTCTGCTAATTGAACAGTTACCGAAGAAGCACTGTATGTAGAATCAAATAGTATAAAATAGGAGTAATTTGGATTTTTTTTAAATGTTGATGATGGTGACAGGGCAACTAGATTACCACTATTCTAATCAATCAAATGTTGTTCAAGTTATTGGGTTGGATATTTAGATTACTTATAATTACTCTGATTGTTGTCAAGTGGTATGTGCATTATAAGGCTGACAGGCAAAGTAGTGACGGGGGATGGATGTTATTATTGATGTTGTTATTGTGGCATTAGCATGGAAAGTGAACAATCATCAGAAGAAGATCTTATTATCATTTTTGGTGATTCCAAGTCTGATTTGGATTCATTTTTATTTGTGAAATTATATGTTGTTGTAAATGATTTGAGATATGTTGGTGATCTTCATCACAAACATCTATCAATAAAAACATAGAATCTCAGAGATTATCAACAATTAATTTTACAGATCAGTAGTATATGCTGGGTTTCTTTTTAAATTGGAAGAATCATCTCACTGTTTGTTTTGGAAGTCGCTCCGGTTGAAAGTGGCACCCAGTGTCACTCTCTGCGCCTGCAGGAGTGAGTGAGTGAGTAAGTGGTAGTTGCAAGAGAGGAAGTGTGCTGTGCCACTATGCTATGCTCTGTTATCTGTGTGTTGCGTGTGTTTATGAGATTGAATGAATCAACTTTCAATACAATGTGTTTAAGGTCAACAATAACAATATCGAGGGTGTGTTTGTGTGTGTGTGTGGTGCTTGAGTGAGAATGACACTGTGTTTGTGTGAGAATGTTAATTATTATTGGTGTTCAGTTTGTCAATCATCACTTACAGAACCACTAATTTGATGCTCGACTTGTTTTAAAACAAACCTAATAAATTTAATTTATAATAATAATGGAATTGTTTTTGTTGGTTATTGATTGCCCTTGCCCAAACATCAACAATCAAATTGATAATTTATTTAAATAAATATATTTGCAATCATTATCAAACATTCGTGTTTGTACTAACTATAATCAAAATTTACCATTACTATTATATTCAATCAAATAATTATTTCTAAATAATAATTATTATGTATTTATTTTCCACTTTATTTCTAATAGCATTGTCATAATATATCTATCTATTCAGTCAAAAACCAAATATAAAATATATAATTAAATAGTACTATCCTACTAATATAAACATTTTATAAGTATTAGTATTATTATTATTATTAATTGTTTGTTCGTCAAAAATTTAAGAATAGATAATAAATAATTAACACCTCAACGTTGTTTTATTCCAACAACATCAATATATTTAGGGTGAGCAAATGTAAGTAAAGATAGGTACTCTTATACCTATACCTATACTATTCTCTTCACACACCACACTCAAGCACATATATACTTACTCACTTCTCACACCAACTCATGAGTTGACCAGAGATATTATACACCACTTGCACACATGCATTGCCAGTAACGACATCCAACACCATCAACACCACGACTATTACCACTATCTCTACCCTTAACCCCCAACTAAAATAAAATAAACTACACTTGACTAAACCAAAAACACTTACACTGCAACAACAACAACAAGAAGAAGAACAATAACATATATATAATTAAATTTATTATTATTATCAATATTATTTTTATAATTATTATTATTATTGTATTGATTATTTATGATTAGTATCTATAAATATATATAATTGCTTTTGTTGATTGATTAGTTTATATACATATACACTACAATATTGTGATTTGTATTTCTATCACATTACATTTGTTATTATCGATCAATTCAAACTATTTATTTTAAAAAGTTGAACTCCTTCCTTCTTTCCTTCTTTCCTCTCTTGCGTTGTTTTCCATCCTTTTGTTTAATTCTTACTCAATCAACCAACCAACCAACAATCTATTAAAACTAACAATATCAATAATAACGCCGCCGACAATTACTAATAATAAAATAATCCTAAACCAATACTAACATAATCAATCAATCAATCTTACTTATTTGGATTTATTTTTCATATTAATTATTTTTTATTTATTTATTTTTGCAAAACAACTCACAAAAAAACAAAAAAAACCAAAAACAAATTTATTAGAGAAATATAGGATTTCTTTATTTTTTATGAAAACTATAGTTTAATTCCACACATATAATATTATTTTATATTATCACAATCAGGCTAATCACTTATTAATAATATTTAGTCACACTATAGTTGTCTAATCGAACCAATAAGCATTTTATCGTACAATCAGACCATAGCAGAGAATCAGATTACACATTGTAACGAGTAGAAATAATTTATACTTTTGAAAATTATAAATAGTACTCGACTACTGCTACTACTACACTACGTAGTTAGTTAGTCAGTCACCTTCAAGTGAAGCAGCCAGAATGGGCAATACAGTTGGTGTCAGCAGAACACCTCCTCTTTTGCCCGAACTACTGTTACACGATATAAAGTTACAGCAGACCGCATCAGCAGCAGCAACAACATTGGCTGTAGGCGTTGGCAATGGTACCAAACATTATCATCAACAATAACAACAATAGCAGTAGCAGTATATCACCCAAATACACTACCACAACGACAACTACAACTACGACCACAACTACTACAACTACTTCCACCGTTTCAAGTACCAATGGTGGCAACAGCAGTTGTAGCACAACTTCGCGTTGTGCGTCTTCTTCACGTAGCGGTAGCATTAGTTCAGAAACCAGTATACTAAACAGCACAACAACCAATGGAAATCTTAATAATAACAACCCTGCCAATTCCTCTACCAATAACACTAATAGTGGCGATCCAATTGTCGAATTGTTTACTTCATATCTTTTTGTTTGGAGAGCACATTGTGTTGATCCAGTAAAACCAATGTCCCAGCAATATGATCCTGTAGACTTGCAACATTTTACACAGTTTAATAACACTGACTGCTATATTGTATTACATGTTATAAATAACAACGAAGTTTTAAAACAAACAACAACTATATCAACAAACAAATCATACAAACCTCACCACAAATATTAATGCCAATAATAATAATATTAATAATAATAGTCTAAGCGATAGTTTTAATCAATTAAATATCAATAATAACAATCAACAATTTCACTTTATTCTATGATGGTTTCAGCACAGTCAGAGCTAACTCCAAGAGGTTTGGCATGTCCAACAGGACTAACAAATTTGGATTCCATTGCACATTTTTGAAAATGAAGCCGTAAGTATCTTTTCTATTACAGTATAATCATTGATTGATATTAATATCTTTTTTTTTTTGGTTAATCAAACAGATTTCACACGATATATATGTTTGGAATGGTAGAAACTCAGCACCCCTAACCAAGGCACTCTGCTTTGCTAGGGATTGGAGTTAGCTAAAGCACTCAGTACTAGTGAAGAACAATCGAAAAAGAATAGCTTTATTGGGCAACAACCATCGACTTCTTCGACATCGGGCTCTGCAACTGAATTACCAGCATCCAACACTAGCAGTGGATCGGTTGAAAGCAATACCCACTGGAAACTGCCTGCCAACTCATCTCTACTTGTACAGAGACTTTTTTTACAACCTCAATCAACAACAATCAATATAAATACATCACCCCAAACAACAACTGACACCAATAACACCAACAGCAATTTTAGCCACTTTGTTGCATTATCCACTGTTTTCATTGATGATTTGAACTTGAATCATAACTCTATAAATAATAATAATAATGATCACATAGCAGTAGCAAACAATATACATTTGTATAGACAAGTTTTGAAAAAGAACTACCCAAATATACTTCAGTCACACCTACCACCTTTAGCCTCAGCAACAACTGCACCATTTGCCATCAAATCCATCAACTCTATGTTTTGAAATCACCTATGACGAGCAACAAAAGTGATAGTTTTAGACAAGTTTTTGGATACTTCAACTACCACTACCTCAACAACAACCACAACCACAACAACAATTTCAACAACTACCAATAACCCCACCTCTCCAACCAATTTAACAAAGAACTCGAGTTCGCCAACTTCCCCAGATCACTATCACCCATGTCACCAAACAGCAGCACCACAAATAACAATCAAGATCACAGTTTTTCAAATATACCCACATTTAATCCCCGATATGAAGTCCTTCGTAAACTTTCGCACACTCTTACAAATTCAAATTCACTTCACAGTCAACCTCGTATAAGATCGACCTCTTCTCCAACCAAACCCTCGATTCCAAAAACTCCAGATTCACAAAATCAAAAATATGCCAGTACTTGATATTCCTAGTTTACCAAATTTACAAACTCCCACATCGCCAGCTATCTCCAACAACAATAACACTAACAACAGCAATACAGCAAACAGCAGCATATCTGCCAAAAAAAACCAAACAAATTTGTTCCATTGCTCAACATCAACAAACAAAACTCACTCTCTTCCTTACCAGGTGGTCTGAATGCATCGTCCGTTCCTCCCTTGATGAAGCAGCAGCTGAGATTACCACAACTTACATCCATGTCTGCGGTCGCATCAAACAGTACAAGCAACTCTCCGCCCCAAACACCTCGCATCATTGACTTTCAAAACTACAGCACTCGTGATTTGACAATGTATTTCGAACCAATACTCAGTCGTATAACAGACTCACTTTTTTTAGGAAGTCGTATTCCATCTGGAAATCTAGCGGAGCTCAAACAAAACGGAATCACTCATATTCTAAACTGTGCTGGTATGGTTTGTGTCAACCACTTCCCCTCCAATTTAACTACAAGACACTTTTTATCAGCGATGGTAACGGAGAAGACATCACCTGCCTTTTCTACGAAGTTTTGGATTTTATTCAAGATGCTATCGATAATGGGGGTAAAGTTTATGTTCACTGCTACCAAGGTATATCAAGAAGCTCTGCATATGTTCTCCTCTATTTAATGTACACATACGATTGGGACTTCAATACTGCACTCGATTATACCAAAGAAAAAGATTTATCTCAATCCAAACCCTGGTATTTATCATTTTATATAGCTCCAACATTTCAATTCAGTTATACTAATTATGATAATATAGGATTCACTGGGCAACTGATGCATTGGAAGAAGTATTTAAAACGAGACTACAAAAGAAACAAGATTGTACAGAATGGTTCAGTTGGTAGGAAATATAGTTGTTCCAAAGCAAGTTTCGAATATTTCCTACATTTCACTAGACTCTAGATGTTGTTTTATTTTGAAAGTTGAACACTGCATCTATCTGTGGGTAGGAGAACAGTGTTTAGGGACCTTGGGACAAACATTTGTAGAGGCTGCACGAGTGGCTTATCTCACGGTTCCAAAAGTACGATGGCGCCACTACCAACATTGTTGAACTGAAACAGGGACAAGAAGGTATGGAGTTCTGGCAACTACTTGGTGGTCAAGGAAGTGGAACGATTGGCTTTGTAGTCGACTACGACAAGGAACTCCTGCTGTTACAACAGCAACAACACAACTGCGCAAATAATGTAAATAGTTTATCAACAACAAGTAATAGCAGTAGCAATTACAACCGATCGTATCTGTATCGCCTCCATGAAGATGGTGCCTGGGAAGAGTATGATGTTTTCGACTGTGAAGATCTTGTAGACGATGGACTGTTTGTTCTCCGCTCTAAAAGCGAGAATAGATTGTATATTTGGATTGGCAAAGATTTAAACATCAAACCACTATGGCAGCCATGTGACTTATCAAAAGAGGACGTTGGTATTCGACTTGCAAAGCATTTCCTTACAACCAATCATTTGGAAATGACCTATGCCGTCACTGTAATTACAAACTCCAACCAAGAAACAGATGACTTTTTAGACAACTTTTAATAAACAAATATATAAACTAAAATTAAATTTACAAACATATTTTAAAACCAAGCAGCTAATTTTATTTACTTATGAATTGACAATTGTTATTTTTCAACATCTGCTTATCCTCTGTAAGAGCCGACAAGTGCATTAAAGTGAATTTATTATTAATATGCTCATTTCAAATTAGAATTAGAATTCTGATCCCTCCATAAAATCAGTAAGACATTTTTTGATGTATTCATTCTTTTAATTGACTTTTGATTGAATATATCGATTGTGGGGATTTTCTTTATTTCCAAACAAATTTTTTATCATGACTTCCAATAAAAACTAAACTATTTGACCCAAATTTGGAATACGAAATTAGCCAATAAAATAGGAATGATTTACACAATTTTGATATATATTTTAACATTTTTTACACCTTTCAATTAATTCTTGTTTTGTTGGTGGCCCTTTCCAAGAATAAAACTGTTTTTTTGAACCATCGCGATCTAATTTACTGAGGATTTGGAGACTATACAAAATATTTACAATGTCATAAATTCTTTTTCCTTGAGCTTTCTTCTGGCAGTTCAAGATAATTGAGGCGTCTTGACATGAGAGAGTTGGATTTAAGAAGAAGAGCTTAATGAGTTGTTTACACTGTTTGGAAATTCCTGTATCCTCAGCATCTTCACTTGCTGTTGCTGGGCTGGATGGGTTGTGTTGATGATATGCTCTACACTTCTCACATACAAACTCTTGCTCTTCTGTAAGGAAGTTTTTAGAAGAATGGAAAATATTGTTGATACAATTGGTAACATTATCACGACCAACCCAATAATATTCGTTCTTTCCTTCCTTCTCAACCAATCCAAGACATTGCATAACTTTAATAATTTCATAGAAACGACGATTGTCAACGGAGATCTTTTGAGAGAGTTGCTCAATCTTGATACGTTTCCTTGTTGGGCCATCATATTCTTCAAGAAAAGAATCGCAAATTCCTTTAAGAGTCTTGCTTGAACGTGTAGGTGGTGTAGATGATGGTGAAATCTTTGATTTCTTCTTCAGAATAGATTCCTTGGGAGACTTGATAGTTTTTGGAACATGTTGGACTTCAGATGATGATGTTGAATTTGGTGATAAAATGGAGTAAGCTGGTAGAGGAGATGATACTGGATCATAGGTATCTTCACTGGTTGGTGATAAATTAAAAATTGATTGTCAATGGAGATAGCCAATCAGAGTCTGAGATATCATCTGGACTATATTCTATTAAGGAGTTGGTAGGACTTGATTCTGCATCTATTGGACTATTATTGCTGTAATCATAGGTATTATATTGTTCATTATTTACATATTGAGAATAATCATATTGATTTGATGTATATTGATTTGATGCATATTGATTTTCATAATTATTATCAGAAGAATTTTCAAGAACCATGTTTTGATATTGATAACCATAAGTGATACTATTATCACTATTACTATATTCTGAGTGTTGGTATGGAGTAGTAGTATAATTGTAGTAATTTTGATGTTGTTGTTCTTGATATTGATCGAGATAGTATTGATTTTGTTGGGTATTTTCAGTATATGTATTGTTGGTATATATAAAATTGTTTTCATATTCGGAGGAATCACTATTAAAAATATTTGAATTGTGATTTGACTGATGGTTGTTGAAATTATTATTGTTATTGTGATTCATTTTTAAAGAATGTGTATATATGTATGTATATAGGAATATATGAATGTTGATTGATGGGTTAATATATATTTATTTTAATCTAAAAAATAATATTGAACTATTTAGATATATAAATATATTTATAATATATCTTGATTACAATGTACAAATGATTGGTTTAATGAGTTAATTTATAAGAGTGATTGTCATATTATTGATTAATAAGAAATTGATCAATATGACCTTTACTATAGAGACTTGACGCCAGTTCTACCATTGAGGGGAAACCACCACGATCACCATAGGAAAAGTTCGTTTGCTCGCAAAACAATTTTTGAAATTTTGCCATAAAAGTCAATGCCGTTAATCATTCGTAAAAAAAAAAATAGTCTACAACCAAAAATCAAAGTATTTTTGTTTGGACTTTAGAGACATTCTTCAAAATCAATGATTTAAATCAATCAAATAGACCTAATTCACTCTAAATCCTACGAATACTCCTTCACAATAGTGAATGTCTAAGAAATCTGTCAAATTTTCCTGTAAACAAAGAATTGTTTTTGAAATAATGAGCAATCACCATATAAAAACTCACATCTCCATAAAGAATCTCTTGATGACCCAAGTTTACCCAAGATTGATCACCCGCACATTCTTTTTTTTTCAAAAAACCCATCACACAAATCACTCAAAAATAAAGAATAAATCACCCACTTTTAAAACAACCCTTGATCTTTGAGGTTGTTTTTTTTTGCAAAATTAAAAAAGGAAAGAGTTTGAAATCAAAAAAACAATTTGGTGATTTGCTTGATTGATTATTTTGTCTAAATATGTGATTTAAAAAAATAAACACCAAATAATTTCATATGATTTATCAAATTTTTTCTTTTTTTGGTCGAATTTAAATCTCAAAAACTCTTTCGATTTAAATCACCTGAAGAATCTTTTCTACAAAAACAAGGTTGCCTACGTCTTCAATCCAGTGCCTATGAAAGTTTTTAAATCAAACCATAACAAACTGTATATTTTTATTAATTTAAAATCTTTAAATTTGGTTTATTTATTCTATCATTCACAAAATGTAAATATCATTTTGATAGACAATCTTCATATATGGAGATTTAAATTGCACACGTAGTCAATCCTCTGACCAATAAGATCATCTAGACTCCAGCTGGAAGCTACTCAATAATTGTAACAATCACAAGAGGAGGTGCAAACGGATTATTATCATAATTTATTGGTGTGATGCTGAACATCATCCAATCACACTATTTATGAAGAGTTTCACAGTGTTCACTTCATTTGCAAAGACTAGAGATATATATTTATCAATGGAGTTTTACAACATAGAAAAAGAAATAAAAAATTCTAATTATCACAACAGTTATTGGGTGATGATATTTTTAATGTTTAAAATGGTAAGTGCAGTGGAGCATGATTATCTACATCATCGGTAACCAAAACCAAATGTGATGTCATAAATAATTGATTGCATTTTCACTTTAATACAATTGAAAATAATGTTGGTAATGTTAGGTGAAGGTGGTGTATGTTGTAGTGGGTATTGCAAGGAAAAGATCATGCCAATTATTATCTTATTCATCACAACTGGATGAAGTTTCGGTGTAGTCCTCTGAGGATGATGTTAAAATTAAATTGGAGTCTTTAGGAGAACCCAATTTTGCAAAACAACTACTCAATTTTGCATAAATCATCTCTACTTGTTCGTGGGCAGCTGCTAACTCTTCTGGATCTGTAGAGTTCAACTTTGCAATACTAATCATTTTTATTTGGTCACACAAAGAAGCAATCTATTTAAGATTTGAATAAATTAATAAAGATCAAATCTGTTAGCTTTTTCAAATCTTTGTTTCTTTCAAACATCAATATACCAAATTCACTCAACGACACATCTTACCTTTTTTTGTAATAGTTTAATAGCTTCAGTATGTTCACTCATGATAGGATAGAAGAAAAATGTTTACCAACTTAAAAGTCAATAAACACCTATTTCTATCTCTTCTATCTTCTATCTATTGGTTACTACTTGTGTGCGAACGTTTAGGATTCAGATCATCTGTTTAAATACAGATGAATTAAAAATTAATAAAATTTATTACAAAATATTTATATGAATAACCTAATTCAAGCATGTTAATAACAACCAGATGTAATTTCAACCCATCAAAAGTATTTAAGTGTTCAATTGAGGACTAGGTCAAACAGTGCATATGCCCTGATTTTCTCGAGAAAAACAACTGACTTAACATAGGTTTTATTCAACTCTAAACTTCAACTATTTTGCTGATTGGCAAAAAAAACACAGCCTCTGAATAAAATTCAAAATTCTTCATGAAGTTGAGAAACAGAGCAAACACACATAAAAAACCCTTTGAGATTTTGGTCTACGAATTAGAATATCATGCCAAACTCTGGTTGTTCCCAAACAAAAGTGGAAAAAAAAACATATGGTACACCATCATCAGCATCAATGATTAACCAAAAACATATCTCAAAAAAATAAAAAAAAAACAAGCAACAACATAAACGGCAAACAGTTGAGTACCAAAATAAAAAAATGAACCCACAGTGACAACAATGGTTTTTACTTTAAATGTCGCAAACAATGGTTTGCAAAACCATATGGATTGAGATCTAAGTCTTATTTTGCCACACACTTTTTGATTTGGTAAATATGGAAGCAATGCTTGTGTTATTTATTTTGTAGATTGTATGTGCAGCACCCTTTCTGATCCACTACGGATGAATGTCATATCAGGCAGTCCTGCCACTTTGATATTGTTGCTGTCATTCAACAGCTCTTTAGCACGGTTAATTTCTTTCACTATATTTGGGTAAGTTTGTAGATTGTATGAGAATGCGTAATACCAAAACACACCTAAATAGAACTTACATAAGTCATCATTGGAAGCAGGTTTGCCATCTTTTAGAACCTTGATATTCTTTGTTTTTGCCAAAAAGTCTTCTATTTTTTCGTATCCCCCTCCTACTCTGACTGGTAGTGGAATAAAATTATTAGTAAGTGGAATATCACTGCACAGATAAAACTCGTTGTTTTTAGTATTTGTGAGAATACAAGTTTAATCAGATAACAAAAAGTTGATCGATTGGGTCTGATCAACAAGTTTCCTGTCTGTATTCTTAACAATAATAAAAAGATATTAATACAGATAAAACTACATACCACAAAGCTCACCCGAGGTATAACGCAATTGAAGTTTCGTTTGGGATACAGGAGTCTTCTTTTCTTTTTCATTTAAGGATCTAAATCTATTGTTCACCATCAATTGATTTGATGACTCAGAGGGATTTGATTTATACAGTTCAGTGGATGATTTTGAATCCTTATCAAGTATTCCTAGAAAGTCGAGAGTCTGCTTCAATACTGGATTTGTAATATCCATTGGAGCATGTGAAGTCTTATCAATATTGTTGATTGGTTCATTCTCCTTATTCAATTGCACTTTTGCAATGTCGTCAATCACTTCATCTACTTTTGATTTAAGATCCTCCATTTCAATTTCCTCATCATTATCATCCTTATTTTGATTATCTTCATTTTCGATCTCTTCATATTTGTCTTGATTCTCTTCAATTTCCACATCATCTTCTAAGCTATCATTCTCATTTTGATTTTCTTCATCATTTTGATTTTCTTCATTTTCAATCTCTTGTACTGTATTAGATGGCACTAAGTCTTCATAATTGTCACTTTTGGTTGTAGTATGGGTTTCAAGATCTTCTTCTTTCAGTTCTTGTCGATTGATATAACTGTCAATGTCACTGTCACTATCTTCATTTAGGTTTGTTCCAACGTTGTTGATATCAGATGAACTGATTTGATTTGTCTCTAATTTGTGTGTTGGAGCCTGGAAAGGTTGATTGATTTTTTGATTATGATTTTGACCTTGATATGGATTGTAGATACTGGAGTATCCAGAATATGATGATGACATTGTTGTTGTGGTTGTTGATTTGGGTCCAGATGAACTTCTAAGACTTTGGTATAACGAATCATATGTAGTTCTTCGTACGCGTGATGGTGTCAACACTTTAATTTGCTCGTCGGTAAGTTGCACTCTTGGAGAGTCCTCAATGACTACATGTACTTTTGAAAGTCGCTCTTTCATATCGTCATTCTCAGCCATGAGCAGATCCAGCATCATTTGGAGATCGTCAATGGTGGCCTGTTTGCTAGACAACTGTACATTCTGCTCTTGGACCTGCATTTTAACTTGTGACAACTCCTCTTTTTCGGCTGAAGCATTTTTCGTTATTCGCTCGATAGTCTCACGAAGTAGATGAACCTGATTCTCGTGGATAATTCTTTGCTCACGCTCTTGCTTCAGATTTTCATAGGCTCTCTTGAGCTCATCCAATTCAATAGTGATTTGCTGCAACTTTGTCTCAGCATGGCGTCTTTGAGAATCAGACTGTCGAGATTTGGAGCGCTCTTCTTCGATCTTTGAATATGCCATACGATCAAGCTCCTCGTTCTGTTGTCTCAAGGTGACAAGATCCTGTAATAGTAGCTCCACTTTTGCCTGGTTGGAATGTTCCTCTTGCATGTTTCTAAGTCTTTCAGTGAGGGTAGCAAGTTCAACTCTCTTCTCAACGATAGATTCGTCTTTTTGATCGGATTCAGTGAGTTTCTGATCAACAACGGCCGAGAGTTGAGCTATCTCCTGAACCAAGTCTGATATTACTTCGTTGTCGACGCTCTTGTCAGCGATGGTCCTTTCGAGATCATCAATGATATGCTTGAGTCTTGTATTTTCATTGACAAGCTCCTTGGAATCAATGGATATCTGAGCGTTGTTGACAAGTCTGTCTCTTTCATTGGTTATCTGGTAGATTCTGGACTGAAGCTCATTGTTGGCCTGTGAAAGTGATCTCGAGTTCTCTTCGATTTTTTCGCATCGTGATTCTGCTAACCTCAAAGCATTTTCAGCCTTATTCAACTTGGACTTGAGGTGGTCGATCATGCTGGCAAGTGTTTGCTGGGTACCATGGATCTCTTGTTCAAGCGCTTGACGTTGTAATGTTATTCTCATAGTCATCATCAGTATTGTATCCAGCATAGTTACTCTTGCTAGTACTATTCAATGATGGAGGTGGTTGTGGATGATGGGAGTTTGATGGTGTTGCTGTTGTGGAGTGATAGAATTTTGAAGTTAAGTGTTGATTTTGTTGTTGGTGATTACTATTAAAGCTACTATAGAGACTAGGCTTTGGAGTAAAAAATTTCTCCATGTTGTCGAAATCTTCTTCCAGTGACTTTGATTCCATCTTCAACATATTCAGTTCCTGGGCATAGTTTCCACTGGAGTAGACATTATAGTCTGGTCTCTTTCTCGGACTGTTGCTTGCACGATTTGAAGATGGAGTTAATGGTGTCGGTAGCTGTCTATTTGGGGACATGTTTTCGTGTATGGAGCGTAATTGTTGTTGCAAAACTTGATTGTGGTAGTTGTTGGTTCTGTTGTTGATAGTATTTGGTGTCATAATAGGTGGCTTTGGAAGCCGAAATAGGTGTGACTGGTGTATAGCTAGATGTCGAAGTAGAAGATGATGATTGTCCAAAATGCTGCTGATGCTGCGGTAGAGGATCCAGGTTGTTGTCTTGGTGTTGTATTTATATTTGTATTTTGCTGTGTTTGTGTATTACAGTTGAATGTCATGCTGTTGTTTACCATCTTCATTATCATGCTATCATGTTGGATAAATAATCATTAGTATGTGTTTTATCCAAAACTTAAACATCCAATAGATTGGAATGTATTGGATTGGAATAATAAAACCAGAACTTACTATTATGCAGGTACAATGAGCAGGTACCAATCTCCAGCGTCTGGGTTTTGTTTGTTTTGAACTGGAGGGTGTTAAGGGCGAGTCGTTATCCATGTATGATGCTGAGCCATTTTGTGGCAACTGTTGGTTGTATCTTGAGAACGGAGTTTGTGGATATTGAGTGTCCTCTTCGTCCGATATCAGCTCTTCCAAGATCACCTGACCAGGGATGTTTGGCTGTGACATATTGTGAAGAGTCGATGATCTGTAGCTATTGTTATGAGTGGTGCTTGTGTTGTTGTTGTGATGTGACGATAGAATTCTATCAAACAAACTTGGAGAAGATTGTGGTTTTGAGGTCGACGATGATGAAGACGCCGAGGTTGTTGTGGTTGTTGTAGTTGGTATAGTGTCATTGGTAGGTGATGGTGCTACATTATTACTATTGTTTCTATTGTTGTTTCTAATTGGAGTAAGAGATATATCATCCATGATACTGCTACTATTATTATTACTAAATGATACGTGACTGCTGGTGGCTCTACTCTGGTTGCTGTTGTTCATTGCTGTGCTATCATCGATAGTATGATTATGGCTCTTTGAAGCAGTGGTGCCTATGGCAGCAGCAGAGTTGTTTTCAAAGTTACTATTATTGCTGTTGTTCAATCTTTGATTTTGGTATGGGGTGTAATAGTAACTGCTGTTATTATAAACAATATTGTTATTTGGTAACATAATCGATGAGATCGATCACTAGATAGATCATCAAATCAGTCAGTCAGTCAGTACACCACAGATTGATTAATCTACTTTGATCACTCTCTATTAATCATGTAGTATGATGTAAAGTGTTAATTTTGCTGTCCAAAATGCATATTTGTTTTGGATGTTCAAATTTTAAATTTGCCTCCTTTTTTTTTAAAGGAAAAAAAAAAGAGAATACTAAGAGTGATCATTGTTCATAATAGGGTTCACTATCAAACTAGACCTATGTTTGTAAAATTGATTATTAACTTCCCACATTTCTTATAAGGAATTAATAAGTGATGATAGATGTCATAATGACCCAATAATGTTGCTATAATTTTATTGTTTAATTATTTGGTTCCCTTTCACCAAATAACAAGGTAAATATATGTTATTGACAATATTTTGTTGTGACAGGTTAGATGACAGATGTCAGAGTGACAAGGGAAATCAAAAAAAAGAATCCTTAAAACTGGAGAGGTTCTTCTTTTGTTTAAATATATCGATATTATTTTGATTAATTTGACATCTATGTTTGACACTCTAAGTTCTAAAGATGGTTATAAATGCAAACTTGGAAATCACATGATCACAATCGTGTGTTTTTCAAAATAAATAAAAAGGATCTCATATTTGTGTTTTGTAAAATAATAATCAAAGGGGGCTTTTCATGGTTTTTCCTTAAAAAAATATCCCCAACAAAAAAAACAAAAAGATTTACAAAAATTTGTGAAGAACCTTGAGTCTAGATGGTGGGTGGTTTATTTTAGTTTAAAAAATAGTGGGGGCTACACCCTTACAATCAATCAACCAATTAATCATTCATTCTAAAGAGTTTCGCAAATATATATAAATAATTGATAGATATAACACAGAAACTTTGTAATATAGTTATATATAAATATATCCAGATTTATTTAGGATAATGGCAGGAAATAGGTTTATTTGGTTGTCATTGGAAATAGTGCTGCTTTGCTGCTTTGTTTTGGCTTACAAAGCTGATGATGACAATCAGGTTACACTACCTCCTGTCCCACAACTTGATGTTTCTAGTAGAAACAATATATATTGGAGACCGTATTTTTGAATTGAACTATGATGATAAGACTTATGATGAGGCTCTCAATGCTTGTATAGGTGATGGCGGATGGCTAGCAACACCAAACCTCAAGGAGTTGGTAGAGATGGCAGAGAACGGATTTTTTATAAATCGTACATGGATCAATGGAATTCGTACTGCTGGCTCCACCACTTTTAAATACTCTGGCACCCATTATCTTGGTATGGAGTTCTACGACGTTGTGTCGCAATCCTGTAAGACTGCATGCTACTTTTCAGCCAAATCCGGCGTTGCTTACCCAACTACTTTTGATACTTCCGTTTCCGTCGAAGGAAATGCCGCATCCAATTTTGCCTATTATGCTGAGGCTTCCACCAACGCTCTGCCTTACATCTGTCAGTCGTTGAACCATAGTCTAACAAAAGCTAACATTCTCCAAACCAACACGATTCCAACACGTGGAGGAGAAATCAATTTGCTCTTTGACATTGACAGTTCCGATGACTATCCAGCTACAAGACCAAATATTTTCTATTTAAGTTCAACACTTCCTTTTTCCAGAAAATACGTCAATGACCCAGTATAGCTATCAGATATCGAGTGGATATGGATGGCGGGATTTCATTTCATCCTATAATACATCCGATAACGAGAATATTGTCAGTAATATAACTATATTTTTTGAACGTATGTCATCACTTTCATAATAGATACCATCTAGCCGACTAACCACTTCAATCAACAGCACCTCGACCACTCTATTTTTCAAATACAGGTTTAGTCGTAACGATTGTAGGTGACAACTTTGGAAGTGATGGAAGTTCTATTAAAGTTTCTTTGGGATCCCAGCAATGTTTGAGTGTTTCCAAATTGGATAAATTTGCAATTTCGTGCATTCTCGACACACAGCCAGCTACCTACTTTCCAATGACAATAACAGTTTTGCAAATCAATACAACAGTATATAGCTTACCATATTGTAAGTATAGAGGTTGAATTACAATGATCACTACTAACTTTGTTGTGGAAATATAATAGATTCAAAAACAACCTTATTGTTTTATCATATCATTTCAATGAATTCTACTTTTGCCAATTCAGAGATATTGGCCTCTAAAATAACACAAATTGGAACTTTCAACGCATATATTGGAACTATTACTAGTGACGAAGAGTTCAACCAAGTTAAGCTTATTTATCATTCTGATTTCCCAAGCAACTTTGCTCAGGGATTCACATGGAAGAGTTCCAATAATTCTTTTGTGTATAATACAGGCCCGAATAATGGTTCTGTTATTCCTTACACCATTACCAATCTGAATGGTCCATGGACAGAAGGCAGTGTATTCCAGCTCGACATTAATAGTAAACAGCTGAGTGAAGCGACCTCCTCATATTCAACTCTTTTGAAATATTATAATCCTATCAAGCCCAAGTATAGAGTTCTTGACTCGAATAATGGACAATACACCATCCAATTTCATGGTTATGGCTCATATTTCAGTGAGATAAAAGTGGAGGTTCCTGCAGGTAGCAATCCCAATGTTCAAATTGATAATACACAAGGAACACTCAATCAAAGCTGATAACAATGGATCCGAGTAACGTACTAAGTGCTTGTAACATAACTATTGATGGCGTACAGGCTACTCCTCTTGATCCAATTCCAATTATTACTCAGGTGTCACCCTATGCAACAAGTGGTCTTACTACAGACGTCACAATCACAGGATATAATTTCCAACCTAATCATCAGATTTTAATGGGAGAGCAGATTTTGCAATCTTCTGTACTCAATTCTACAACTTATATTGTAGTAGTCCCACCTGAGAATCTAATTTCCTCAATCGTTGTCAGAACAACTTTTGAAAGTGAGCCTTTCGTTGTTTATGAGAAGCCCGAGTTAGAAACAGACTATTTAACCAACGCTACATCAAAGGTAGATGGATATCTCAAAATCACTTTGCTAACGGTGATATCCACTGCGGCAAACATCACACTATTCGATCAAATCTCACAATCAGTCATTGAAATCAAAGAGATCTATAATGACATGTTGCTCATTAAAATGCCGGCTGGTGATAGACAGTATTACTTAAACCTCTATGTCAATGGTAGAAAATCAAATGATATGTCTTACACCAATCTTCCAGACCATTTCAAATTGGATTCATATCAATCAATGAAATTTGGACAATCTGGAAATGTAACATTGATTGGATCTGGATTTTATAATGATCTCCTTTCTGTAAAAATAGGTGGAGTAGACTGTGATCCAGTGTTTTACCTAAATGATAAAACTGTTTCGTGTTTCTTTATGGCTTCGGTCCCAATCAACTCAAAAGGTGACGCTCTCCCCATTGAAATTAGAGCTTTTTCTTCACAACTCTTGGTTGTTTCTAGACAGATTTTCTATTATATTACCGATGTTGAGTGTCCAGGAAACTGCTCGAATCATGGTGCCTGTGACCTATTGACTGGAACCTGTACATGCCAACCTAGTTGGACACTTAGAGACTGCTCCCTTCAAGTGGTGCCAAATCAGCCACCTCCAAATCCACCAGTCACCACCAGCAATGGAACTGCTATCCTGAGTGCTTCCTCACTGGATTTCAGCATTGGACTCTATCACATCAGAGAAATCAATGACGAAGGACAAGTTCAGAATCAAGTTTCAATGAAAGATATCAATTATGTTCAACCATCGAAAGGTTTTTACATTGGCACTTTCAAAGATAACAGTTGTCGTATCGAATTAGAGGTTGACGTCATCGTAAATGCAACCAACCACACATTCGCAGGCGAGACTATTTTACTTGATGCCAACAGCGTCAAATTCACAGTGAACATCTCCCAATGGAGTTTTATTTCCCCTCTCAACACACTAGAGATCATTTATCAAACAAAAGCCTCAGCCTCCAACCCGGAAAAATCACTTTGTGACAACTCTGTCGAGCAACCCGACGCACAACAAGCACTTACCTATTACCAAGTGAAGACCTCCAACACCATCCTCCAAGCAAAGTTTGCAAGCCGTCTCATTCTCGAATCAAGAATCACTAAGAGTGTCGTGTATCAGCTCAAACAAGATGATCCGCTCTACAAGCAGCTCGATACCAAGGGTGAATACAACCTACTCACTTCGGTGAAGTCGCCATCATTCACTACTTTCTGTGTCATCGACCCCAACTATTCACTTCTCCTCACCGGCCAAGACAAAGAGCTTACCTGTGGTGGCAGTAGCAAGTCCAAAGACAGCTGGAAAATTCCCGTGATTGTAGTATGCAGTGTTGTCGGAGCAATAACATTGGCTTTAGTAGTTGTATATTTAGTAAAACGAAGACTTCAAGGAAGAAGAATGAGAGATGTAATAACATATAAATTGAGAAAAAGAAATATATCCTAATAGTAAATGATAGGGTGCCAAATCCATTTGTAAAATAAAGTGGTTGTAGAAGGACCAACCACCAAATCAGTCTGAATATGTAGGACTCAAAAATTTAATTTTTTGCAAATCTCAATCATCGCTTGTCTAAAATAAAAATAAATCAAATAAATCAATATTTGTTGAATTAGTGAAAAGTGATCATTGATTGTCTTGGTAAAGAAAATTCATTTGTAAAAAAAGTGATTTGATAGTAATAATATCACTCAACTTAAATTCTATATATAAGTGTATTCGAAAATGGTATCATCAACCATTTCAACAAGAGAGAGAGAACTTAAAAAAGAGATAGATATACTGGGGAAAGATGTATTTGACACTCAAAATATGATGTATGATTGCCGAAGACAAAAGAAAGTAATTACTTCTAAACCTAACAAATCAACGGATGATAACCTAAATGTCCAAAAGTTGAATCAGAAAATCGTAAATCTGCAACTGAGAATAAAAGAAATCTTGAATAAAAGATTACTTTTGAAAAAGGAATTACAAATTTTGATTCTCATACCAGTACCACAAAAGGTAAATCCACCTCAGCCAGCACCAAAGATACAACCTATACCACCAAAGACAAATCCACCCCAACCATTACCAAAGACACCACCTCAGCCAGCACCAATTTCACAACAACCTAAACCATCAACTCCACCAACATCGGCTGCCAATGGAGCTCTAACTTCAAAAGATGTAAGAAAGCAAATGAGTCCTCTTTATGCAAAAATTGCCAGAGGTAAAAACTTCTTGGAAAATATCAAATTAAACTATTTGAAGAAACTGAAGAATATCCGAGCAATCATCCAAATAGTACCAATGCATGAATAAATTGAACAAAGATTTCCAAAAACAGATAAAAGAGCGGGAAGAAGAAATTAAAGCATGGGAAACTCAACTTGAAGAGTTGAAAATGCTCCGCAAAAGCTTGCTTCCTACTCCCCTCCAAAAGAAGAAGAAAAAATACAGTAAGGAAAAGATGAAAGGAAATAGCAAGAATCCAATCGCTGCCAAGCTTCCACTGAAGCCCTTCCAAGCCCAGACAGACTATGTTAGTATTTACGGAAAGAGTGTACGTTTATAGCTAATCAGGAGTTTGGATTAAAATAATCTTCTAATGCCAATGTTCTATATTAAGCTTGATGAGATCTTTAGTATATTTTTTGTTGTGTGTGCCTACAAGGGTGGCATTCTTGGCACACAATTTGGTGCCTTTCTGCGAGAAGGAGGAGCGTACCCACGGAGAGTACATCGTGGATATGCTACCCTTGATGTTTGAAGAGCTCAGGTGTCAAATTGTTTCTGAAATAGAGGCAAATGGTGGAATTATTACAGAGAATGGAGAGATCAACTACACGAAGATAGAATCAAATGTATATCCAATTGGAGAAATCAGTGGTCTTGATGATGGCGAAGGTATTACTTTGAGACTGATGCACAAATATGCGAGTGAAGACAAGATGTTGTTCAATCATGACTTAGTTTTGTTACATATCAACGATAAAGCTGGAACAACACACTATGCATTTGGATTGGTTGTCGGTTCAAACAGAAGAAAGAACGAAAGATTCCAGCAACTTCAGATATTGATCGAGGAAAGCAACACCGCTCCCCACACATCCAGGTTCGTTGATGAACTCTACAACGCAAAGAGGAACAAAGGAAAAGGTGGCGATATTGTCCGCATGTCAAAGATTTCCAACTTTGTCACATTCGAAAGAGAGATGCATGCAATCAAAATATTCGTACGTCACTCATTGGCACCCCTTATTTTGTCACCAAAATCGGTGACTTCATCTCTGTCCCTGGCTGTATCTCCACAAAGATTCAGCATCCCAATAATGCTTGAGAATAAGTTAAAAGGACTGTTGAATACTTCGCAATTTAATGCAACTCTCGAGTCAATGACAAAAAACAATTTAACATTGATCCAAGGTATGCATCAGTGCAAATTGATTATGGGACTATAGGTTACTAACTTTTTTATTTCAATAGGTCCACCTGGAACTGGTAAAACTACAACTATTATTAGCTTGTTGTCCATTTTCAATAGTATATTGCCTCCTGGGTCAAAGATATTGGTTTGTGCACCTTCAAATGTTGCTGTTGATGAAGTTGGACTTAGAGTATTAAAAGATGGACTGTTCAGCACATCGGATGTCAACTTTAAACCCAATTTAGTACGTTTGGGACGATTGGATGTAATCAATCCACTCCTCCATCAAATATGTATAAACCAGACAGAAGATCTTAAAGCAAGAAATTAAAGATACAAAACTCACGTATTATCTTGTCAACACTCTCTGGTGCCGGCGCATATATTTTAAATGGAATACTTCCCTCTGTTATCATTGTAGACGAATCAACACAATCATGCGAGCCCTCCACACTGATTCCTTTGTGCCTTTACCCTGCTTCCAAGGTCATTCTTATTGGTGATCCGAACCAGTTGCCACCAACTGTATTCTCAGACATTTCCAGCCGTTACAACTATGATGTGTCACTATTTGAAAGGCTGTCAGAGTACCTCCCTGTCCACCTTCTTAATACTCAGTACCGTATGCATCCTTCCATCTCATTCTTCCCGTCGAAGCAGTTCTATAAATCCAAGTTATTAGATGGTGAAAATGTATCGATGTACAACAACTCGTTTTATAATGACGTTAGATATGGACCAATCAACTTTTACCATATACCAGAATCGCAGGAATCCAAGGCTTTTGGAAAGTCGATCAAGAATCTCCTTGAAATCAGGTTGGTTTATGTGCTGTTGAAAAAGCTCGTTCAGGACCACCCTGAGGTAAAGAAAATGAGTGTTGGTGTCATCACTCCTTACAAACTCCAGAAGAAGGAACTATGTGAAGCAAAGGCGCAGTTCAATGAAAAGATGGACGTGGTAGTCAATACAGTAGATGGTTTCCAAGGTGCTGAGAAAGACATCATTATCTTTTCATGTGTCAGAAGTGAGAAGATTGGCTTCCTCAGTGACATACGTCGCATCAACGTCGGTATAACTCGTGCCAGAAGGGCCATCTACATTATCGGATACTCCGATCTACTAGAGAGAGATCCGAATTGGGGTGCTTATCTTCGCTATATCAAGACTACAAATGGCAAATATATCACCATTGACTCCAAGGGTATCGATGTCCTTGAGGATCAGGTAAAGAAATATGATCTTTCTCATCCAGAAGGATTGATTGTCCCAACTGAAAAGGAGTTTGAAGAGATCAAGGAGTTCCTCGATGACCGAGATGATCGAATCATACATGAGATTAGTGACGATGAAAAGGAAGAAAAAGAAGATGATGATGAGGATGAAGAAGAAAAGCTCATGGTCCAATCTCTTATGCAACCAAGAAAAGATGCTAATCAACTAAATCAAGCTATCTCACAGCCAGCCAACAAACAACCAGACATGTCTGGTTATATGATGGACCTTATTTCTGTTTTTGGTAGTTTGGCCATTTCACTCATGCCATTCAATCCTGTTGCCAAAATCACCGAACCATCTCAATCTTCCAGGACTCAGTATTGCATGAGATCGAGCAACACTTGCTACAATACAACCAGCTTCAAGAGATCAGAACAACCCAAACTATTAGAGAGAAGTTAAAGCAAATTAAAATGGACATATCAACAAAACTCAAAACTTTCATCAGAGGTATTAAAATTGGAAATGGTAAATCCCAGTCATCCAACCATATCAACATCAACAATAACATTACTCTACAATCACTCCTTTTGAAACTGTACAATGAAAAGTCGGCAAAGAACATAGTTATCAAAGAAGCAAGCTGGAAGTACCTTGAGCGCCACGTAAAATTGTCATTCCCAGAGTGTGGTTTGGATCCCTATGGCTCCTTTGTCAATGGTGTACAGCTGGAGTCCAGCGACATTGATGTTTGTTTTACCTCAAGAGAAGACATGCAAACCTTGAATGGACAAAATTTAATGAAAAGACTGGCCGTTTGTATTAAAAGAAGTAAGTACCATCCTTATCAATCTTTCAATTGTGAGTATTGCTTATCTAACATTGAATTTCTTATTAGATCCAAACTACTCGTTAGAAAAGATCATTCGATTCTCTAGAGTACCGATTATCAAGTTCACTGATCTCAAGTATAATATTTCTTATGATATGTGTTTCAACAACAAGCTGGCCATTGGAAACTCATTGCTGCTCAAAGCATACAGTGAAATGGATGAACGTGCCAAGCAACTGATGCTGCTGATCAAATACTGGTCGTCAAAAAAGATATAAACGATGCCTCAATGGGTACACTCTCCTCGTACAGCTGGCTCAATATGTTGATATTCTTCCTCCAAACCGTCAACCCTCCTGTACTTCCATCTCTCCAGGTCTTTGATGAGACCAAGACACCTACACATGCAATCATCAAAAGCATCTACGGCTGGAAGTTCTTGCATCCTCAGTATTGCTCCTTTGAAAAAGCCAACAAGATGACAACCTACCAGCTATTCTACGGATTCTTCCAATTCTACTCGAAATTCAACTTTAGAAACTCACTCATCTCTATCAAACGTGGAATCAACTCTGACATTAGAACAGCTTCGAAATTGTACTTGGACCACCACCACAAGAGCAACATCAGTATTGAAGATCCATTCGACCCCAAACACAATCCGGTGCATCCGTCGGAAGAAAAGCATTTGATGTCATACTCTATGAAATCCTAATGGTTAATTCCAAGTTGTCATCGATCGTTCATAAAGACCAAAGATTCTTAGATGATATCTTCTCAGACTCCACTTTGATGCAATTCTGCAGAAACAAATAAAAATCTATACTACCGATTACAATGTTTTATAACCCTTGGTTGGCATGGTTTATGACTCCAATAATTTATAAATTATTTCTAAATTATCGTGGGTAGCCAGCTGTGTTGAAATTAATGACACTCAGCGGGAGATGACTTTCAAAATATTTGGATTTTCTGTTTCAATATTATGGCATATCACATAGCTACCCAATAAAAAAATTTTTAGTTTTTTAGTAAAAACTTGAAAATATTATGATTTTCATCCTGTTTCAATTATATGGGCCTCGGTCTTCTCAACGATTATTCTCACAAGATTTCCATTTCAAGTTTTTACTAAAAAAACAATTCAATAGTTAGAAATATCGAAGGTTTTTTCTTATTTTGGTTCATCGACACCCCTTTAATGTATAAATCGTAAACATTTTATTGATAAATAAAATCTATAGATATACTTATGAAATTTATAATGCATCAATTTAAATATATATTGTTGTTTTTAAATATACTATTTTTATATAACAATGTTATAGAATGTCAGGAAAACTTTAAATTTGAAAATCCATTAAATAATCATACCTATATATACTATTCATTACAATTAAGATATCGAGATGCCTTAGATTACTGTGGCCAAACCGGAGGTTATTTAGCAACATTTACAACTCAAACAGAATTCAATTTTATCAAATTGACCAATGCTTCCTATTATCCTTATTGGATATCTGGTATGGGTAGCCCCAATGCTCAGGGATCAAACTACAGCCAGATCTTGTATGATAAAAGCTCTGCCGAAGGTAGCTTTTTATTCTATAACTTATACAATGATGAATGCTACTCGTATTGTCCCTTCAAATTCCATTTGAATCCAAATGGTATACAAGTTCTCAACGATTTTGGTGTGCAGGTCGACATCAGAGGTAGTGATTCACCAATTTCGCTATTGACTATTTGGACAAATATTCTAATGGTTTCATGTGCGAGTTCGATAACGGATCAATAGCTTTGTTGACACCATTCAGAAGCAAGGGAGAATTGGCAGTTTTCAAAACACCATTAATCCCAGGTGTTATACCTTTAATAATAGATATTGCATTCAAAAGTATTGGTGGCTCTGTTTTTTTAAATTTAGCAGGTTCTTTTAGTGCAGATAAAAGCAATTTTAGCGTTATCATCCCAGCTGGATATGGAGACTTCATTGTAAGAGGGATCGTGAATAATAATTCGAGTTATACATTTTCAACCATCGTTTCATACAAACCACCTCAGCTCTATTTAGTAACAACCAATTTCCTCAAAGATCAGCAAATTCAACTTTGGGAGATGACTTGAGTAGTGTAATGTCCGTGAAAATCAGTGGAAACCAACTTAGGTGTATATCAATTATCGACAAAACTACTCTTGAATGTACAATAATATTTGATATTTCACAAGGAGAATTCTTTCCAATTTCAATTTATTATCAAACATTTAAAATAGCAGAAATATACAATCCACCATTCCGTAAGTACTTGGATTCATTATACTTTTCAAAATATTAATAATGATCAACAGGATTAAAAAGCTCCTTTAAAATCTATCAAATACCTTTTAAGTTTACCAATTATAAATATTCAAGTGATATTGCAAAGACCTTGAGTGTCGATGGTAATTATGGATTTCTTTCTGCTTTTAAGACCCAAGAGGAGTATATCAATGCATTACAAGTATCAATGCCTTTTTATACAAGAAAAGTATTACTGGGACTACAGTACCTTGCAAACGGATCTTTTGTTTTACCATTGGATTCTAACAATAATCAAGTTATAAATCCATTTGGAAGTCCCACTTCAGCCCAATAGAATGGAACAATGAAACTAGATTCTATATAAAAGATAATGAAATTCAATCAATTGGTGATGTTACAAATTCTTCTTTCTTGGTAGAGTTTTCAAAACGTAAGATAGTATTATTAAATTTGAGAGATTGAGTAATAGCAACTAATAATAGTACATATATTCTTTAGCTCCACCTCCATCATTAGATATTGCAATATCAGTTTTTTTGGAAACTGGTGGAGGAAACGTTTCAGCAACTGGAAAGAATTTTGGAAACCCCCTGAGTATTGTATATGGAGTAGCTGGTGTCATTAAATTTAATATCACCAGACAATTCCCACTAAATGGAAGTTTGTCATTAAATTTTCCACCAGGATATGGTGTGAATATCCCAGTACAGTTATATGTTGATGGTCAATCTGCTGACCATGATGTTAGACTCAGTTACTTTGCACCCTTCATCAATCAATCCAATATTAGGCCTAAGACCCTGACACCTACCATCATCACTCTTTCTGGAAAAAATTTCTATCCAACTTCAAACTTTCAGGTGTATTTGAACAAAGTTAAGATTAATCTGATCTATAGTACATATACTGAGGCTGTAGTAGAGATTCCACCTGGTTCTGGAAATTTTATTCTATCGATCTATCTTCTTCAATACTCCAACAGCTTTAGTTACTCGTATGAGCCTCCAGCAATAACTGGATATAATACAACATCATCATCAATTAACGATGGTTACTTGACAATATTTGTAGACAATCTTCAGGAGATGGTTTAAACAATTTGTATGTAGATGGATCAGAAAGGTCTTACGAGATAGTTGATTCATACCAAAGCAATGAAGTTCTCAATGGAAAAAGGAATCAACTTACATTCTATTGTTGTAAATGCCAATGGATTGAATTCTAGTGTTTATAAATTATAGAAATCCACAAACTTGTAAGTATTAATATTAATGAATAATTAAATATTTATTAATATCAAATACCTATAGATCCAATTATAGATTCGTATCACCCAAAGTTCTATAAGGGCGAGAGAGGTAATATTACCATTGTAGGAAATGGTTTCTTCGATCCCAATGCTTTGGTATCTATTGGAGATATTAACTGCACAGATGTAAAGCTAATCGACAGTATAAACATTGATTTGCAATTTCCCTGGAATTTCAGTGGACTTGGTCGATGGATATGCACTCCCTATTAATGTCACAGTATACGGATACATGACATCTAAATCAATATATTATTACTTAACACAATACTCTTGCCCGAATGAATGTAGCAAGCACGGCACCTGTGTGATTGAGAACGGACAGTGTATATGTGACGATGGTTGGGTGCTTCAAGATTGCTCAATGAAGAAAATCCTGGAGTCAGTTCCAATTCCAGAACCTCAGGCAAATGGAACATCAATCCTTCCATCAAAGGAAACAGTCCAGTTCAATGTGGGAATCAAGTATTTAAGAGAAATTACAGATGCCTCGACAACTGTAAAAGTTCTTGATATGTCAAAGATAACCTGGAGAGTAAACAATGATCCTTCTAAAAAAGAAAATAGTACCATTCACTACTACTACGGTGAATTTGACAATGACCCAACGACAATCAATATTTCAATCAGAGTAATTACAGATAAACAGAGAGTAGTATTTGCAGGTGAGCCATTGAAATGCCTTCCAACTCACTTAAATATGAGGTCTCCATTAGCAAATGGAACTTTAAGAATCAATTGAACAAGCTACAGGTCGTCTATGAAGCAAGTATCAATACTTCGACAGGTTCACTTTTGTGGAGTTCCAACAATCACTCAAGATGACAACAACACATGGTACAACATCAAAAATGGTGACAGTATTTTCCAAGCACGTTTCGCACGGTATCTCTTTGTAAACAATAGAATTACCAATAGTGAGAATGTTATACTTCCGCCGAATGACGAACTATACACCTGGAGTGGAGCCAAAAATGAAAAAAGTACCTCAATACTCAATATTGTCAGCAATACAGGTGCCTTATTTTGATGAATGTCTTTTAGATCCAAACTTTTCTGTTCTTTTAACAAGCGATGAAGACCCATGTGCCAAATCAGATTCCAACAAGTGGAAGTTGCCAGTCATTGTTGTCTGTAGTGTAGTGGGTGCATCAATTTTGGGAGTTGTTGGCTACTTTGCAGTGAAAAAATCCTACAAGGAAGAAGATTGGTTGATGTCATAAAATTAAATAAATTGTAAAGAATAAAATTATTTAACATAATTTTGAGATTGGATAGGGGTCTGGTTAAGCCTTTTTTTTTTAATGTTTTGATGATAGTTATTTTTTTGTGGTTTCGTGTGTACACCACCCAAATCCTTGTATTTTTTACTTTTTTTTTTTATCAATGCAAAAATCTACAAATATCAATACAGTCAATAATGAATTACATATATATTTTTAATTGTAATATTTTTAGTATTTAATAGTAGAAGAAATGTTGTAGAGAGCAAGGTACTCAGAATCCTGTTACCACTCATTGGTACGCTTATGAGTTCGGTCCCTCGACCTATGAAGAAGCAGCAACTACTTGTTTAAATAATGGTGGATATTTGGCTACGATACAAACTAGAAGCGAAGCCGAGTTTATATTGGCCACATATAATAATACTGCTGCTGGTTGGATAAGTGGTTTCAATGATTTACCAACTAACTATGATATGTGGTATTACAAAACCAACATAAAGAACCAAATTGAGTCGAGATACTACTTCTACCGAACAGCGTTAGACGAATGTCAGACATTCTGCAACTGGAATTGGGATGAACCAACCATGTCACCAACCTACAAGGGCCAAGCAGCTTATCTCTCCTTTGTCAATGGCGTTCCAGTGATGACAGCACTTGATCCCACTCTGAAAAAACGATTTTTTTGCGAGCAAAATCCAGAGAGCCCAATATATGTAAACAATCTCGTTCCTACCAAGGGTGGTGACGTAACTATCTCTGGTGTAACTACCAATCCTGATTATCTAACAGTGAATATTGGAAACATTGCTGCAAACTATACTCCAACCTCCTTCAATTCAAGTGCAAAGACTATCACATTTACGCTACCTGAAGGATCAGGTGGTATGTATCATTAGCTCACTTATTCCTAAACAAAATTATTGATAACAATGAAATCATTCTAGAATTCTTGGTAACTCTTGGATATGGTACTAATAAATGGATCACTTTCAGTCAATATAAACCACCGACCATTCAATACATCTATCCACCTTACTATAACAATACCTGGATCACTTTGGTCGGATCGAATTTTGGAAAACAATCCAGCGTCAATTTCTTTGCAATTCCAAAAGAATCAATCGCCATGCTCTAAACTACCAATTGTTGGTGCCACACTACTCAATGAGATGTCAAATTATCCAGCCATATTCAACAATCTATCCACTCAGAGTAGTTGTTAGTAGCGTTGAATTTCTAGCGTATCAGCCTATATTTGGTACGTTACAACATCATCCATAAGATCTCAATTTAAGTCTTCTACACTTGGACTAACCTTTCCATTAACTAAATCTAGTTTTGCCTTATACTAGACCATATCAAATCTCATACAGAAACGCAAACTATACGGATATGGTCCGATTTGCTCCTACTTTGATAGAAGGACGTACTTCATTTGTATCTGTCGTGGCTCAGTCACAATTCATTACAGATATCTCATCGATAGTCAGTAAAAGCAGCTACTATAGATCAATTGCGCAGGGTATGAGTTACATTAACAAACAATGGCAGTTTTCAAACTATCCATATAAAGGATTCACTGCTTATCCTTCTATTCCACCATACAGCGAGACTGGAAGTGCACCAATGATTCTCAATTCAACCGCATTGGTAAAAGGCTCAGAATCATCTACTTATGCGGTGTTGGTCGAATTTATTCCATGTAAACTATATCCAATGTAAATGTTGAAGAGATAAATAGTTGAATATTAATATATTGTTTCTTGTGTACAGCTCAACCAGGAATCAAAGGTACAGTCCCGATGATCCCAACTATAGGTGGATTAGCAACCCTTGAGATTGTAAATAAAGGATTTATATATGGAGACTATGCTTGCTACTTGGCTGGTTGCAACATAAGTAATATTGTAAACACCAACCTATTGACTTTTGCCTTCCCCATGGGCTATGGCATAGCAATACCATTCACTTTTTCGATTGACAAGGTAAACTCTACAATGTACAGATTTCAATATCAACCACCAACCATCACCTCTATCGACACCGTTGGTGATATAGCAGTCATCAAAGGAATTAACTTTTATCCCGATGTAGCGGTTATCACAATTCAAACTGAGCCGGTAACCCAAGCCCTAGTGCTGTCGGCGACCTTTGATACTGTTGTCGTAAAAATTCCTCTAGTTGGACAACCTAACATCAAAGTTTACATTGGTGTTGGTGAACAGTATTCTTCACCATCTGTTTTCTACTACAACATAGTCATTGACAAATGCAGTAGTATCGATAAAGGCGTGAAAGCAAATATCACAATCGATGGACAATACTTTACTGCCCTTGAGCTTAAAATCACCGTTGGAAAAAACACCTTGCTTAGAAAGCTACTTTGTGAGTTCTACCCAAGTCATCTGCAATATAGTGTTAAACGAAACTATCAATGAGAAAGGAGATGCTCTCCCAATCAACATTGTATCAAAACAAAACAATGTTCAACTCAATGCAACCAGAAGTATATTCTATTATACTGTTGTCTATCAATGTCCTGCCAATTGTAATGGACATGGTGAATGTCGTCAAAAATGGTCAGTGCTCGTGCGCTGACGGATATACACTGGCAGACTGCTCTCAGAAGCTAGAAACAGCCACACCTGTGCCGGTACCAACGCCAACTGACAACGGTGGCGTCGTATTATCCGAGTCTGACAAGTTGAAGTTTGACGTCAACATTAAATATCTAAGAGAGGTGGAAGATACAGTTGAGCGCAAGACTCTTAGTATCGAAGACATCAAGTGGAAGGTTGTAAATCAAACAGAAGACACCCTTCAGTACCACGGAACATTCGCCAACGATAGTTGTCAAGTCCAACTCTTTCTCAATGTCATTAAAGAGAAGAAGATTATTCAATTTGCAGGAGAATCAATTGAGCTCGCTGCCAACTCGATCAAGTTCCAAATTCACATAAGCAACTGGACATTTTCATCGCAACTCAGTACACTTCAAATGATTTTCGCAACCGATATCACAGTCGGATCCGATTCGCTATGCGAGACTCCAACCACTACTAGTGACGACTCTTCCTACGTCGAAATTAAATCGGGTGGAAATGTGATTCAAGCTCGTTTCGCACGATACATGTACGTCGATGACAGAATCACAAAGAGCAACATCAAACTGCTGGACAGTACCGATAATCTCTACCAGCTGTATGACACCACTGACAAGAAGTCATTCAGACTTTTGTCAGCAGTTGAGATTTTCAAATTTCTATCGTGATTGTGTTGTTGATCCAAACTTTGGCCTATTGGTCACTTCGGACCAAGACAACATATGCTCAGAGAAGAAAAATCAATGGAAACTCCCAGTGATTGTGGTTTGCAGTGTGGTCGGACGGAGGAATGTTGCTGATCACAGTGTCAGCCATTCTCATCAAAAAGAGTTTTACATGCGTCAAGAATCCACAGATTTATCAAACTCAAAAAGCAAAGATCATCAGTCTAATGTACCAAACAATTAACACACCATTATGTATAAAATTATGTAATTCAAACCTAACAAGAGTCATCATATCAATTATAGACGTTGAGACCTCTATATTTTGATATTATAATGAACTAATCATTGCCTATGTCACTATCATCCCAAACCAATATAAATGATAGAATCTCTGTGACAATCAGACACCAATACCAATGATTATTGTATTTTTATATTTCTCTTAAATACGCTATTAGTAATCAATAAATTGTCTTTTTATTACATTTCATTTCCCAAACTGCTGTGCAAACTACAAATGAAATCAAAAATAAATTCAGTTTAACTCACACATTGGCAGTCAGTGCTTGTCTGATGCCTCTTTAGAAAGTTTCATAGGGTGATGCAACCAAGATTAACCTATTCCTAGAAAAATAAAAATTAGAATATTATAAAGTTAACTTGTGTCGTTGTTCTTGTTGGATGTATGTTAATTAACTTACAATCTTAAATTTATTCAAATTTATTCTCTTCATCTTTCAATCCAAAGTTAATATTTATTTGTTGGTTATTAAATCAAAAGAATATATCTAATGGATGATATTATTATTTATGACAAAGATAGTCTGAAAAGAATGTTAAAGAAGGATCTATTAGTTTTGACAAACAAATTCAATCTAAATTGTTCAGCTTCAATCTCTAAAATATTGTTGGTGGATCTTATTCTCTCTAATCAAGATAAATACCATCAAGCAAAGTCACTTTTTGTCACAGACCACTCAATGAATCAATATCACAAAGGAACTATCAATTATAGACTTCCATCTCTTATAATCTATAGAATCATTAGATATCTTTGGAAATGGTATGATACTCATCCTTATTTATATAGTGAAGGAAAGGAGAAATATGGATGGCTTCTTTCATTATCTCTAATATCAAAAGAAATATTCAAATTGATATCTTCTTTGTTCATAGGCATCAATCTTGACCCATTTTCTTTCACAAGAGGTCTCTTGATAGAAGAATTAAGAACAAAAATTCTCAACCCATTTTGTGTTTTAAAACGAATCAACAAGTTATCTTTGAATATAAATATATTCAAAATTATTATGGATCAATATATTTCAAATTTTATATTCCAAATGATCTTTAGCAATGTGAAAAAGCTGATAATTTTAAACTCAGGATCTTACCCTGAACAATTGTCCCTTAAATATATCAAAAACATTGTGACATACTTTAAATCACTCCAATCTCTGTACATTGAACCTACACTGAATCATGGAAAATCTCTAGAATCACTCAAGAAAGTGACCACATTGACTTCAATTCATCTTCATCATGTCAAAACTTTAGATGATTCTTTTTAGAAATCTTGGTATTGTATCAACCGAAGTCCTTGCTAAATCAGAACAACTTTGTTATTTTTTTTTTCAATTGGAAATCCTTGAACTCACTGGAATGCATCACTAAACTCAAATTGCCATGTAAATATTTCACTTTAGAAATGAAACAGGCACTACAATCATTTTTATCATCATCTAGTTCCAAAATCAACTATCTCATCATGTCTGAATTTCAATTCAAAGATTTTTCATGGGTTCGAAATTTAATCTTAAACAATACTTCGGTGACCACCTTCGGTATTGTGTCTGAATTTGATGAAACTTATTCAATCGTCTATGACATTCAGTCTATTAGTCGACTAAAATTAAGTCTCAAAAAACATTCTATGTTTCATCAAGGAACAAACGCCTCTGGATTCATGCATTGTAAATCTAAATTTATCAAGAATTCTATTTTATGTTCAGCAATCAGAATTTATGATCCCACTATTGTAAGGGATCATAAAAAACAAAAAGATATTGAATCATCGTATCCCAACACTTTTTATTATTTTGAATTAAATAATGAATAAATTCAATTACTAAATGTAATCATCTCCTTGTTAGATCCTTCTATTATAAAAAAGGGTTTTCTTTCGTCTTTTTGATCATACCATTTTGTACTTGAGTCCAAGTACACCTGGTAAACAATCAGAATTTTACAAATTTTGTAGATATTAAGATGATGACATTCAATGTTTTGATTCCATGGTGGAGAATTTGCAAATTTCAAAAAAAATCTAATGATTTTTTGGGTTTAGATAAGGGTATCAAAAGATTAAGGCATGGGGGTGATTTTTATAATAAATTTGGGCACTATAAAAGATTTCGAGGTTGATTTGTAAACATGATACAATATATTGGTGGAATCGTAAATTGTTTGTTTATAGTTTTAGTTTATATTTTCCCAAATAGATAAACATATTTATTTATATATAAATATGAGGAATATAATTACACCATTATTACTTTTAGTACTTATTGCAGTTGTTGCTGCTGCAAAAGTTGAAAAAGTCAATATCATTAATAACGCACACACCTATGGAGATAGTGAACCTATCTACAGACAAAAGAAATACTCAATCTCTGATATGTACCCAAAGCCCAAGTTAACAGAGGAACAAAAACAATATATTGAAAAAAGAGATAGTTTTGTTACTAAACTTTTGTCCAAGATGTCGGTTGCCGAGAAAGTTGGGCAAATGACCCAAGTAAGTAAAACAATAATTTTTAATTAGGTAGTTGAAACAACTGTCATACTAATAGAATATCCAATATTATTAGATTGATGTAAATAAATTGGTTTATCCAGGAACTATTCAACTGAATGAAACATACATTGATGAGATTACAAAGGAATTCCAAATCGGATCATTTTTAAACTCACCAACTACTGGTGGTATTGTACAAGGATATTCTAACCTCAACGCCACCCAATGGATCGATCTTTTGACAACTTTACAAAGAATCACCGTAAAGAATCAACCAAATTCAATTCCAATGATCTATGGTATCGACAGTATCCATGGTGGTACTTACATTGAAAAATCTACTCTTTTCCCACATGTAGGTAGTATTTGAAATCTTTCTATGAATCATGAGTATTAAATATATTGATTTCACCTTTAGGGTACCGGTATGGGTGCAACTTTCAATCCAGATTTGGTCTTTAAGGCACAAACCATCAGTGCCAAAGACTCTGCTGCCTGTGGATTCCCTTGGGTATTTTCACCAGTTCTCGGTCTAGGTGTCCAACCATTGTGGTCGCGTATGTATGAAACATTCAGTGAGGATCCATTCCTTGCTTGTCAGTTGGGTGAAGCTTCAGTCAAGGGACTCCAGGGATCTCTAAATCCTTTCACTGGAAATATTAGCTCTCCATCTGTAGTTGGTACCGCCAAGCATTATTTTGGTTACTCCAACCCAGTCAATGGTAAGGACAGAACCTCCGCATGGATTCCAGAGCGTATGATGCGTCATTATTTCCTCCCATCTTTTGCACAAGCCTTAAACAACGGTTATGCTGGAACTGTAATGGTCAACTCTGCTGAAATCAATGGTATCCCAATGCATGCTTCTGAGAAATACATTGCTGGTGTTTTAAGAGAAGAGTTGCAATTCGACGGTATTGCTGTTTCCGATTGGCAAGACATTGAAAAGCTTCACTTTTTCCACAAGATCGCCCCAACTATGGTACAAGCCATCGAATTAGCTTTGAATGCTGGTATCGATATGTCGATGGTTGCTGATGATTTCTCATTCCCAAGATTATTGAGACGTATGGTAGAAAATGGTCGTATTCCAGAGAGCCGTCTTGATACTTCTGTTAGACGTATTCTCAACCTCAAATATGCCACTGGTTTGTTTGATAATCCGTATCCAGTTGCTGACCCTGAGTTAATCCAATCCATTGGTCAGTTGGAGGACCGTGAAGTCGCCGCTAATGGTGTCGCCGAGTCTGTTACTCTACTCCAAAATCTTAACAATGCCCTACCATTGAACCCAAGTCAACTCAAGAAGATTTTAGTCACTGGTCCATCATGTGATTCGCTCCCCAACCAAAATGGTGGTTGGACATTCCACTGGCAAGGAGCTAAGTACAACAGTGAATTCCCATTTGGAACAACTATTTTTGTCAGGTATCCAACAATACCTCAATCAAACTAATGTTGAAATTGTATTCGAACAAGGTACAGAATACGGTGTCATTAATCAAACACTTTTGGAACAAGCAGCCAATGCTGCAATGGAATCTGATGCAATTGTTGTAGTTCTTGGTGAGCTTCCAGAAGCTGAGGGTGCTGGAGATATTAATGATTTGACTATGGATGAAGCCCAAGTTATCCTTTTAGATACATTGGTATCTGTCACCAATGCACCAGTTATTCTTGTTCTCATTGAAGCTCGTCCACGTGTCTTGCCACCAGCTTTGGTTGCCAAAGTAGATGCAGTCCTTATGGCTTATCTCCCAGGTTCAGAGGCAGGTAAACCAATTGCCGAAATTATTTTTTGGTGATATCAACCCATCCGGTCGTCTCCCAATCACTTATCCATCTGCCACTGGTGACATTAGTCCATACTACTACAAATACTCCATGGAGGGTATCCACACACCACTTTTTGATTTTGGTACTGGTCTCAGTTACACACAATTCAACTATTCCAACATCAAATGCAACGCAACTAGAATTGGTCCAACCAATTTCACAGGAGAAGTAGGAGACTACATTAGTGTTAGTGTTACCATCACCAACGTTGGAAAGATGACCGGCAAAGAAACTGCCATGTTATTCCTCAGCAAGGAATATGCCCAAGTTACTCCAGAGGTTAGAATGCTAAAAGGTTTCCGTAAGATTGAATTGAATCCAGGTGATTCACAACGTGTTGATTTTGTATTGACTCCAAGAGAGTTCTCATTCATTGGAATTGACAACAAGATTACCATTGAAACTGGACAGTTCTTTGTCAATATTGGATCTCAATCGATGACCTATTACTTAGCCTAAAATACTCGAGTAATAAAACAATATATATAATATTTATTTTATGATCGCCAAGGTTGTTAAATTGATCGATTTTGTAAAAATATTTTGGTCAATATTGTTCTGATCAGAAGAATCAATATGATGAGTAATATGGGTCAGGTTACACTCTACGTTGTGCATAAGAGTATCCCAGACCACGGAGTGGAAATGCTCGAGCATAGTTTGAGTTCGACTGAATGCTGCAAAATCACGGAGATCTCAGTTAATGTTGGATGTCGTACTACTGGTTCTACTCGTTGTAGTAGAGGACTGTATCTATTATTGAGAAATATGATCACTTCTAGTATCAAAGTTGCCTCCAAGAGGTTATATCTTTGTTTCTCTCCATATTCCCGATCAGTGTTATTTAAAGTTAATTAACTTTAATTTTAGATGACAAATTTCATCAATTTTGTCTCGGTGCTCAATTTTCGACAAATCAAATCAGTAATAAGAGAAATATCAAGAATGAAGCAGACTCATCAAAGTTACAATAGCAGATTTCAGTACATCCCAACATCAAAAGCAGCACAGTTGATATAGATTATTAGATTTCACAGATAGATATCAAAGACTTACAGCTTTGAGAACAGATATTGGATTTCATCAAGACAATCAATCATCGACAATGCGACTCTCATCAGATCAAATCACATTGGTAGAGAGATTATTCTAAATTCTCGATTCACTCGTTGATTGTTTGCTGCTTCGTGAAAATTTATTTTGTGGATGAACACTTGTACTTGCTTATACAATCAAATGTTCGGAACTTCAATGGTCACAGTCGACAGTCAGGCAAGAGGATGAATTTAATAGATTGTATGTACTTTGTTCTTAATTTGGACCTATAGATAGTGTGTAGTTTCTAGAAACTAATAAATGTGTGTCAGAGTCTTTACATTTCTAATAAATTAAAATTATTAGTATTTTTGGCTTTTTTGTGTGTGACTAGGGCTATCTAGACAAATGTTATGTCTGATTTTGCATGTCTTGACTTCATCTTGGAATTAATGGTAAACTTTATACATTTTTCAAATATTTCACTTACCAATTATTTCTTATTTCTTTCATTTTTTTTGTTTTTACTATATTTACTTATACCCTTACTCATTTAATTTCTTTTATTTATTAATAACCTTTCTACAATGTTATGTGACCTTCATCAACCACAACCACGTGACCCAGCTAGTAAGTTTCACAAACCAATATCCAAGTAAAATTTCATTCAATACTAGCAATTTTTTTTCTAATTCTTTTGCCTCTTACAAACCCAGTTAAATACCCTTTTGATCAACTTTTCTCTTTGCCAGAACCATCCTCTAAAACTATCTTTAATCCTCCCAAAAAATGGTCAAAAGAATTACTCCAAAGCCTCAAAGTTGAAACATCTATTTTCATAAGGGAATGCTATGTCCAACTGAAGAACCTAGTTCCTATTAATGATCCCTTCACAATCCTTGTCACTGGAAATCCCGGAGTCGGCACAAGCTTCCTGCTCATCTATATGCTGTTCATTTTGGCAAAGTTAACCACCCGGAATATTGTCCTCCACTCCTTTCATGTAGACGAAGTTTTGTTCTTTGAATTTGAAAAATCTTCGAAATCACGTATAGCCCATAAGTATTCAAAAGCAATACAATTGCAATCAATTCTTATGGATCGAGATACAATATACCTCATAGATTCGATTCCCTATGAACAACAGGTCAAATGTCCTTGCAGTGCATTTATGGTTTGTTCACCCAATCCAGAAAAATACAAAGATTATTTAAATGTAAGTTTTGTTCTCAATAATTATATTTAATATTTATATCAATAATTAATTTGTCAACAGACTGACTTGAACAAGAAAAAATATTGGATGAATCCATGGTCAGCAAAAGAGGTCAAAATCATTCAAAAATCTGATTTTCAATGAGTTAGACCCAAAAGTTATCGAAAAAAACTATTACCATTGGGGTGGAATCCCAAGATACATCTTTTTCCAACTCCACAGACACAAATGAACTTGATTGGGCAATTGTAGGCTGTGATTTGGAGTTGATTTCAAAGTTTACTGGGGAATCTACATCTTCAATGACAATTTCTCACAATATTCTCCACTCTTGCTCAAAAGACTTTATTAATACGAATATTCAGTTTGGCTCCAACTATATTGCCCAAAATGTCACGACAAGATTGATCAAGAAAAACAAGGATGCAATTGTTAGTTTTGTACAAAATATATCTCCATTTCAGACTAGTCTTGGTGGATCTTTCTTTGAAAGAATTTCTCATCTTTCAATTTGTGATTCCCAAATTTTCCGTTATCGACCTCTATATACCTTTCCATTAGAACTACATCTTGTTGACGAGAATGACAAATTTATTTCGCAAACAGATATGAAAGAAAATGGTGATTTCTCTTTCTCTTTCCCATCATATGAAGGTCCTTTCAGAATAAAGTCTCAAAAGCATAGTTTCACTCATAAAGATAAATTTATTGGAAAAAACATATCAACAAGAAATATGGTGGTGGAAGGTAATATTTTTTCAACTTTCAAGTAGTAGTATAAGTTTCGGTTATTTAATTGAAAGATCTCTCGAAGACTTAAACAACATTCAGTCAAATGATTATTCGATAACTTCTTCTGCTTTCTTCAAATGTGTAGATGCCATCATCAAAAAGAATCTACAAGAACGATCATTATTTTTCCAGATGACAATCTTCCCTAATCATCCAATCAAGAACCCAGATACCTTCTCAAAACTAATAGGAAAGGGAAATTTCAATGAAATAGATCTGTTTTTTGTTGTTACTTCCTCCCACTTTCATCTTTTTAAGTATGAGCCAAGTTATCAACATGATTCAGTGAATCAGTTTGTATTAGAAATGTCATTTTAAAATGGGATACAAACCAGAAAATTATCAAGAGACTAAACACTCAAAGATAACACTATTCAGTTCACTATTCTCCAAATGTTTCCAATCTATGTGTCCAGTTATCTAATTATAAAATTAATATATTAAATTAAAAGTTGTAAATAAAATTTAATCATCTAGCAACAAAATAGAGAACATTTTTTGAATTTACAATCCTATTAATTAATTCAATAAAAATATTCTTAATTACAACTGGTGCATAATGATCTGGAATTATTCACTTTTTTTTAATAACAATTTTGGTTGATACAAAATAGTATTACTTAATCATGATTGATGGTACAGCTTACATAATTAAAAATTCCCAAATCTTTTATAATAGAGAGTCAAAATTCCACTCCAAATAGAGGAAATTGGTAGATATTGATTAAATATGTCTCAACAAGTATCTCATCACAACAACAAACATCTCAATTGAAAATTCTTACAAACCTAATTCACACAATTACAACTCCAATCTTCTTTTGATAAGTATCAACATTCACAAGTAATGCTATTATCAAGTAATATAAAGATAATCAGTTTATTACTTGGTTATAGCAATACTTGTGTAGACTCAATTATTTTTAATTTTATTAATATAACAGCATCTTTAGCTAAATAGATAAGCGGAACATCGAAGAAGTATAGTTATAAGAGTTGTTATAAATTTGTTAAAAGATAAATAAGAGTTAATTTAGTTATTGATGTAACCTTTAGACTAGCACACAAATCTGTTCAAGATAAGATACTCATAGTATTGACTTGTAAGTCAAAGTGACTGTGTTACTCTCATCACCGACAGGATAAGTGATCATAGATTGGTTATTATGAATTCAAGTCTGGAGTATCACCAAGACAAATCTACTATTCGGCCATAATGAAGCTAGCACTACTTGTCAGAATATAAATTTATCGCCATAATAGACTGATTAATAATGGTACACAAGTAAAGGAACAAGTTAGACATTAGACCTCGATTTGAATGAACTATGATATTAAAGTTATATGTTTAAGACAAAATATTGGTATGTTTAGCGGTGCAATGTTAATGGATATCAAAAAGCACTTCACTTCAAGTATGTCATCAAATGATGACTCAATCATAATGTAGAGGGAGGAGTATTAAATAAAATTAAATTAATTATAGGCTTTCTTAATGTTCTCTTATCAAAGATCAAGGATATCAGAGTAACTATGACAGAATTCCGATGCTTCACATTCTACAGAAGATGGAAGAGATTGACCAACAGCAACTGTTTAAACAGCGCTTGATCGTCTGGCACATCCACAGCCAGCAATTTTCATCTATGACATAGTTTATACAACAATTGTTCTTCATTCGTTGGCAAAAGTTCCAATATAGCAATGGTAAATTCATTCATACAGAGACAACACAACTTGACTCCTGAGAAGTTTGCAAATCTTCCTCAAGTTGATAAAGGACATGGTCAATTTCACACTGTATGTTAGAACAAACATCGCTCGAGTTTTACTATCCCTTACTAATTATATATTGCAGGTCGAATAATCTCACATTGGATACAATCTCCAACATTAGTCTTTCACTACAAAAATGTCTTCTTGAGACCATCAAAGATATCATAATAGTCAAATTGAATCAACTGGAATACTCTTTCTTAGGCGAATCAAAAGAAATTCTGGGCAGTTCACAATCTCTGCCCTTATTTTTGATAAGAGCAATTAACTTGGTGATCATTAACTTTAATGACTCTGATATTTGTGGGACAACTGAAGAAGATCATTTTGATCTCACAATTCAATTCTCAGAGTATTGAACTAAAACTATCTTTGATTTCAATATGACATTCTTCAACAACGGTGTCAATGATATGGTTTCTTAGTGCTGTTCACAAATCAATCCACTTCAAAAATTTTCATCCAACGATGATCTCAATCAAATAATCAGCATTCATAAAGGTAACTATAATTTAAAAAAGCTATGCTTTTTGATGAATCTAATTTTTCCATTAATATCAAAACATTTATTTTTGAAACAATTATGGAAGTCTCAATAGAGTCGCATCGTAGAATCACAGTAAATCTCAATCATCTATTTTCATTTTGTCAACAACTATAAAATATTCAAAATTCAAAGTGGATAGCTCTCCGTAAACATCACATAGTGGTCCTCCACAGAAAGGTTTAACATTCATACAAGTTTCATAGACAGGTTTAATGATATTCAGCTATCAACACCAATAGACTATGGACATTTCTCTTTCCATTTCACAACGGTCATATCAACTGATGATTGTAATGATAATTGGATTTGTGCAAAGAAATATATATTTAATAAAAATTTGTAGTTTAAATTTAATTTTAATAAAATACCAATGTTCTCAGATTGGAATATATTGCAAATATAACAATGCTAAAACTGTTGTTTGGTACCGTATTCAACAACAACTTCATCATGATAAAATATACTTGATGTTTAAATATTATAACGGTTATCCAATTTGAATTTGAATTTGAATTAAAAAATACAAGCTGCATTGATATATAAACTCTAATCTATACTCATTTTAGTTTTAAGATAGAATTAAACAAATTATTTAATAATATCTTTTATTATCTGCAGTTAATTAATTAATTTTAGATTTATCAATATTTACATAAATTATTACAAGAATAACAAATATGAATAATTATTTAAATATACACAAATATTATAACAAAAGAATAGGACTCCAAGAGTCAAGATACAACTCTAGTATTACAAAAGTAGAGAATGTAGATTTTTCACAAGTAGAGAAAGTGAATCAACCACAACAACAGCCACTTCAACAAAAGGATAGACATTTCATGATGCCAACAGAATCTTCAATGGCAAAGATTTGTAATAATAGTACACCAATTGATCCAGTCAAGTTGCCAAATGTCATTAGAAGAAAGATATATGCTCAAAACATTATGGAGCATTATATAAATCCAACAGTTTCATCTCTGGTATGTTAAATTAAGAAAACTATTAATTATTTAATTAATATTTATTAATGTTAATATTTAAAGGCAAAGGAACATATTCCAAATAGAGGTTTGGATCAAGGAATTAAACCTCTGGAAAGAGTTGCCCGCAGAACGTTAATGGTACCAAGCATCTACAATAGATTTATTAATCCTACAGTTTCATCAAACGTATGTAGATTATTATTATCAATAATTATTTATTAATTAGATAAATACAGGCCAAGCAGACTCCAAGTGAAGATTTGGATCAAGAAAATAAGCCTCTGGAAAGAGTGACTAAAAGAACGTTAAAGGTACCATCCATCAACAATAGATTCATAAATCATACAATTTCATCTGGCGTATGTATATTATAATACAATACTTAAATAATATTAATTGGAATTTAAAAAAGGCCAAGAAACAACCTAAGATTGTATCTGTGGATCAAGAAAAGAAGCCTCTGGAAAGAGTGACCAAAAGAACGTTAGGTGTACCAAGCATCAAAAACAGGTTTGTCCAAGACACCATATCATCAATGGTAATAGAGAGTTTTAAAATAATTCTAAATTGTTAATTAATATATATCTGTTATTTGTATAGGGCAAGAAACATAGTCCTAGTTTAACTATGGATAGATTAGAAACTACTTTGGCAAGAGTCAACAAAAGAACGTTAGATGTACCACCCATTAACAATAGATTTGTCCAAGACACCATATCATCAAGAGTATTATAAATTTAAATAACAAATCTAAAGTATAATATATTAATTAATCTTTTATGAATATAGGCCAAACAGCAGTTTAAAAGTCATAGAGTAAGATCGGAGTCCAACAGAGTTACACCAGAGTCTACAGAGGTCAAAGATTGTGAGAATCATATTGTTGAAAGTGGCTTTTTAATACAATTTTGTATTATTATCAGTATTATTGTATGTATCTGTAAGTATGTATAGAAGTATATTAAAATTGAATAGTGGTTGGTTGGACGGTTTCGGTAGGTATCTATTAATAGATTTTTCTTTTTTTCTTTTCTTCTTCTCTTTCTCCAAAATTAACTCCAAGGGAAATCGGTCCAGCAGATTGAGCAACATTGGTTCCGACAGCTGTGACTAAGGAATAATGTTGCTCAAATGAGATAGTCAATAGAGTTGGGAACTTGAGACTATCTCATTTTCTCGAAAGAGAAACTACTGGCCGTCGTGGCTAAGGTCAACAATCTATTTTGAATGGAGGCGAGCTGTTCAAAATGATTGTGGATGTAGAGTCACATGATGATTGATTCTAAATCAATCGATCATGTCTCGGCGTAGGAGGATCAGGATCCTGGCAAAATACTATTCATACTTGTTTGTGTTTGTCATAACATACTTTGACAAACACCACATCACTGGGAATCGGTCTAACTTAAGATCCTTGAGTTGCAGGAGGGGAGGTTAGACTGTGATGGAAAGATGAATATGTACTCATTAAATCGGCATTTAATTGAGACAGTTTCCTTTGATACCTCGGCTCATATACATCTTCGACCTTGACATAAGAATCAAGTGGGACTTGGATTCTTATGGTTACACACTCACAAAGATGCTCTTGGTCTTTGGAGGCTCGAGTGTGTAAGCCACTGTGGTGCCAGTCGGACTCCACCTCCGCGTGGTTGGCACCGGGAAACGCCATGAACATCAAAGTTTGCCGAACTTGATGTTCATGGTGGCTAAGAGAGTCCATCAATTTTCTTATCTTTGCATCACCCACTCACACACAGTTTTGTAGATCACCAGATCAATCTTGTATTATATCTTTGTATTATTAGATCAACAAGCACTCCACCCCACATTCCAACTTCATTAGTTTGTTTCAAATTTCATTTTTTTACTTTTTTCACACACACCACATTTCACTTGTTTTTGACAAACAAGTATTGCTATTAACAAGTGATATCAAGATAATCAGTTATTACTTGGTTATAGCAATACTTGTGTAGATTCAATTATTTATAATGTAACAGTAACATTCCCAATAACAACTCACTCAACTTAGTATATTTATCGTAGTATCAACTTTTGACAAAGTATCTAAGCATTTGTGACTAATTACTACAACCTGATAAACGACTAAGTAAGCTGAACATCGAAGAAGTATAGTAATAAGAGTTGTTATTAATTTATTTTAAAGATAACTAAGAATTAATTTGGTTATTGATGTAACCTTTAGAAGTCTAGCACACAAGTCAGTTCAACACGAGAGAGTGCAAGAGACTCATAGTTTGACTTGTAAGTCAAAGGGACTATGTAACGTTCATCGACGAATATGATGTCAGTCTTAACAATTCGTTTCAAGCAATCTCTGGCCACATCCCTCTCGACTCAACAATTAACAATTTTACAGATTGAGAACAGCTTCAAAGAGTACTTCAGTCAACTCAAGTCAGCATGCTACAAGACCAACACTATCGCATTCATCACTGGTGTCACACTTCTTGCAATGTCCGATTTAACATCTGTATTCGACATCACAACCGACTTGACACTTGAGCTAAAGTAGTCGTCGATCTATGGCTTCGACTCATGTCAGGGCTGGACTGGTTCTCATCGTTCCACCACTTCAAGAGACCACAAAGTCATCTATTCGAGAAGCAAGGATCAACCAGTTGGTCTCTACAACCCAGGAAAGGTCTCTTACTCATTTCGACGACTTCAGCTGTACAGTTCTAAAGCTGAGGAGTGAGGTTATGATGTTATTTATCAATCTACTCCTTACCAACACCTTCTTAGGATCCCATTGCCGATCCCAACACTCTACAAGCTAATACAACACTTTGATTTGGTCTTAGTCGCTCCGTTGTCAACTAGGCACTCGAACAATATCAAATACGATGGAGGACAATCGGAAAGTTCAACCTTACACCGATTCAACAATTGGGTCAAGATCGCAAGCTTTTAGTCTCTCTCATGTACAACACTGGTGCACTGACATTCCTCAACAAAGGAACGCAACTTTGCATTCCAAATCAGTCGGCCAGGAAGGAGTATCTCTGAGCTCAAAGACTCTTCAACTGGAAGTTATTCGACATTGGGGAGCTCAGATCAGCAATCGTACAATTCATCAAGGACGACGACATTTAATCCACTTGTGAAATCATTCTTAAACAACTGTCAGTCAAAAATGTCATTCATCACGATGATAAAACTTGTCTGAATGCTTCAACTCAAGCATTCGCATTTGGAAAGCTGGACAACATTCAACAAGAGTTCAAAATGGTCAAGATGAAAGGCGAGAGCACTCACAGCAGAACAAACGACAGCTTTGTCTCCAAGTCTCATGATGATAACTGATTTATGTGCTTTTAATCGAATGATGATGTATCCTGACATATCTATCTCGCTAATAGGATGATATGTGTCTCACATCAGCATCGATTTCGGAAGAAGACACAGTTCTACTCATCGATATTTCGGAACAGTGGATGGTTGTTTTTCAGAATGGTATTAAACAAGCTGTTGGATATGCACTTGCACTCGGCAAGAAGTATCCAAGCTCTGAAGTGACTAGTTAGGTCATGATTCGTATTGGATTGACAAGATTGATCATCATTCAGCTCTAGGCTCTTTTTGGTTCAGCACTCTCAGGTTCTTAATTCAGGATTCAGGTGGACATATATATTGGTTTTTGCTCTCAGGTTCAATTAGTTTGGTGGATAATGATTCTTGTTAGGATAGTTTAGCATTAAACAACAAACATGACTGATAAGTGGTGGAACTCAACTCAATTCAATTTAGTTACAGTTTATCAAGTATATGATGGAGAATTTAATACAGATTTCTCATAGCATGATTTGGATCAGTGTATTCACTACTAGATAGGAATTTCATTAGGTCAACAGGTTGTTTTAGGTGTAAATAAAGTGGATTTAGTTGAACTTAAAAGAGCTAAGTAAAAGTTTATATCCGCATGCGGACCTGAGGGTAGAGGGTAGAGGGTAGAGGGTAGAGGGTAGAGGGTAGAGGGTAGAGGGTAGAGGGTAGAGGGTAGAGGGTA